>RXPK01005053.1:0-20154 GCA_004143645.1 Protaetia brevitarsis | reverse complement strand
CGTAATGCTAAGAGAGGACGCGCGCCGGCGCATTCGATCGCGCGACGAGATAAGAGAGCACGCGTATTTTGATGTGTAATATACGTTGGGGTTATCTCAAGGCTTAGGCTGATTTTACCGATATTGCCTAAAATTTTCGATCAAAATTTACGCTTTTTTTGCCGATATTCCGAAACGCGTACCGATAAGCGCGTCGCGCTGCCAGAAATGGAATCCTCGCCGAAAACGCGTCCGACAGTGTACAACATTTGAGGTTTCGATGTTATCTAGCGCGCCTTCTGGACGCTAGTCTTTATGTCCCAGAATAAGAAAAACGCTGCTAAGAAACGCGTGTTTTTATCGCATTTTTTATAAACATAACTCCCGCCGAACGACAGTAGCTTAAGCAGGTTCCTGCTTGGTCTCAAAATATTCGCATCGACACGCCGAACATCGCGCACGGCACTAGAACAAATCGGAGCCGAATAGTTAGCCCGCAAAGTAACGGATTTTACCGGCGCTAGAAAAATAAGAAAATTTAACAATTTTCAGCCCACATTTTTGCGAATATCTCGAAACGTGAAAGATATCAAGTTCGGTTGTAGCATTCGAATCCCCGTCGCCAATAGCGCCAACTGATAGGCCTACATAGAACGCTCTAGCGTCATATAAAACCTTCAAAAACTTTAGACCTTCAAATATCTCCGGAAACGGTATAGAGATATCGATCGTGCTTTTTTCATTCGATTCGCCGTCTCGATGCGCTGTCTAATGACTACCCACAAAGGCTCTTAGCGGCACCATTCTTTATCTCAAAAACTCTTGACCTCAATATCTCGCGAAACGGTTAGAAATATCGCCGATCGTGCCTTTTTTTCATCCGATTCGCCGTCACGATGCCGCGCATCTACGGACCTACCACAAGGCTCTAGGACCATTTTTAATATCCGAAATTTTGACCTCAAATAATCTCGGAAACGCGTTAGAGAATATCGCATCGCGCTTTATACCGTTCGACGTGCCTCGTCGGAAGACGCCGTCTAAAGCTTAACCCTGCGGACGCCGTAGCGTCGCCATTTTTTAAGTTCAAACTTTGAACGCCCATATCCGAGCAACGGGTTTAAGTGCTTAGGAGACGCGCCCGGCGGCATTCGATCGCGCGAAGAGACGGCGTTATTTTGATGTGTAATACGCTTGGGCCGTTATCTCAAGGCTAGGTGATTTTTTACTGATATTGCTAAAATTTTCGATCAAATTTACAGTTTTGCCGATATTTCCGAAACGTTTACCGATACGCGCTGTCGGCCGCTGCCACCAGAAATGCGAATCCTCGCCGAAAAACGCCGTCCGACAGTGGCCCTACAACACATTGGCAGGTTTCGATGTTATCTAGCGGCCGGTTAGGACGGTTATCTTATTCCCCAGAATTAAGCAAAACGCGCAAGAAAACGCCGGTTTTCTTTTCGTTTATTTAAACATAACTCCGCGAACGACAGCGAGCTAGGAGCCGCGTTCTGCTTTTGGTCTCAAAATATTCGCATCGACACGCGAACATCGCGCCACCCACTTAGAACAAAATCGGACCGATAGTATTAGCCGCAATAGCTAACGATTTTTCAGGGGTGAAAATAAGGAAATTTAACGATTTTCCAGCACTTTTTGCGAAATATCTCCGGAAACGGTGAAAGATATCGAGTTCCGGTTTTGAGCTTCGAATCCCCGTCGCAATGCGCATCTGAAGGCTACACTAAGAACGCTCTAGCGTCCGATATAAACCTCAAAAACTTGACCTCAAATTATCTCGAAACGGTTAGAGATATCGGATCGTGCTTTTTTTCATTCGATTTCCGCCCGTCACGATGCGCGTCTAACGGACTACCCACAAAGGCTCTACGGCGACCATTTTTTATCTCAAAAACTTTTGACCTCAAATATCTCGGAAACGGTTAGAGATATCGGATCGTTGCTTTTTTTGCATTCGATTCGCCGTCCGATGCGCGTCTGAACGACTACCACAAAGCTCTGGGACCATTTTTATTATCCGAAATTTTGACCTCAAATAAATCTCGGGAACGGTTAGAGATAATCGGCATCGCGCTTATACCGTTCGACTCCTCTCGGAAGACCGCGTCTAAAGGGTACCCGCGACGCCGTTAGCGTCGATTTTAAGTTTTCCAAACTTTGAACGCCCATATCTCGAGAACGGTAAGTGCTAGAGGACGCGCGCGGCGGCATTCGATTCGCGCGAAGAGACGGTTATTTGATGTGTAATGCGTTGGGGTTATTTCAAGGCTTAGGTGGATTTTTTACTGATATTTGCTTAAAATTCGATTCAAAATTTACGTTGTTTTGCCGATATTTCCGAAACGCGTTACCGATAGCGCGTCGGCGCTGCCAGGAAATGGAATCCTCACCGAAAAACGCGTCACATGTACAAACACATTGACGGTTTCGATGTTAATCTAGCGGCTCTGGACGGTATCTTATGTCCCAAGAATTAAGGAAAACGGGCCAAGAAACGCGTGTTTTTTTCGTTTTTTTAACATACTCCGGAACGACCAGTAGCTAAGAGGGTTTCTGCTTTGGTCTCAAAATATTCGCATCGACCACGCGAACATCGCGCACCGCAACTTAGAACAAATCGGAGCGATAGGTTTGCCCGCAAAGTAACGATTTAGGGGGAAAAATAAGGAAACTCATTTCAGCACATTTTTGCGAATATCTCCGGAAAACGGTGAAAGATATCGAGTTCCGCGTTTGAGCATTCGAATCCCCGTCGCAATGCGCATCTGAAGGCTACACTAAGGAGCTCACGCTCTTAGGTCGATATAAACCTCAAAAAATTGACCGTCAAAATATCTCGGAAAACGGTAGAGATTATCGGATCCGTGCTTTTTTTCATCGATTCGCCGCACATGCGCGTCTAACGGACTACCCACAAGCTCTACGAACCATTTTTATATCCGAAATTTTGAACCTCAAATATCTGGAAACGTTAGAGATATCGGATCGCGCTTTATTACCGTTTTTCGATCCTCGTCGGAAGACGCGTCTAAAGTTACCACGCGCACGCGCGTAGCGTCGATTTTAAGTTCAAACTTTGAACGCCCCATATCTCGAGAAACGGTAAGTGCTAGGAGAACCGCGCCGCGGCGGCATTCGGATTCCGCGCGAAGAGCACCGCGTATTTTATGTGTAATCACGTTGGGTTATTCAAGGCTTTAGGTGATTTTTACCGATATTTGCTAAAAAATTTTCCGATCAAAATTTACGTATTTTTGGCCGATAATTTTCGGAAACGCGTTACCGATAGCGCGTCGGCCGGCTGCCCCTCGCACGAAAAAACGCAGTCCGACAGTGTACAACACATGAGGTTTCGATGTTATCTAGCGGCCTGGACGGTACTTATGTCCCAGAATGAAGGAAAAACGGCCAAGAAAACGCGTGTTTCTTGGGCGTTTTTTTAACATAAACTCCGGAACGACAGTAGCTTGAGGCGTTCTGCTTGGTCTCAAATCGCATCGGGACCACGCGACATCCGCCACCGCACTAGAACAAAATTGGAGCGATAGTTGCCGCCAAAGTTAACGATTTGGCGGTGAAAAAATAAGGAAATTAACGATTTCAGCACATTTTGGCGAATATCTCGGAAACAGTGAAGATATCGAGTTCCGGTTTTGAGCATTCGATCCCCGTCGCAATGCGCATCTGATGGCTACACCAGAACGCTTTAGCGTCGATATAAACCTCAAAAACTTTGACCTCAAATTAGTACTCGGAAACGCGTTAGGAGATATCGGATCGTGCTTTTTTCATTCGATTCGCCCGTCTCGATGCGCGTCTAATGGACTACCCCACCAAAGGCTCTTAGGGACCATTTTATCTCAAAAAACTTTGACCTCAAATTCCTCGGAAACGGTTGAGATATCGGAAATTTTCGTGCTTTTTTTCTTCGATTCGCTCGTCTCGATGCGGCGTCAATCGGAACTACCCAACAAAGGCTCTAGGGACCATTTGACTCAAAAACTTGACCTCAAATATCTCGGAAACGTTAGAATATTCGGATCGTGCTTTTTTTCATTCGATTCGCCGTCTCGATGCGCGTTCTTAATGACTACCCACAAGCTCTTAGGGACCTTTTTTATCTCAAAACTTTGACCTCAAAATATTCTCGGAAACGGTTAGAGATATCGGATCGTGCTTTTTTCATTCGATTCGCCCGTCTCGATGCCGTCTAATGGACTCCCACAAAGGCTCTAGGGACCATTTTTATCTCAAAAACTTACCTCCAAATATCTTCGCGAAACGGTTAGAGATATCGATACGTGCTTTTTTTCATTCGATTCGCCGTCTCGATGCGCGTTAATGGACTACCCACAAAGGCTCTAGGGGACCATTTTTTTTCTCATAACTTTGGACCTCATATACTCGGAAACGGTTAGAGATATCGGATCGTGCTTTTTTCATTTGATCGCCTCTCGATGGCGCGTCTAATGGACTACCCACAAGGTCTAGGGACCATTTATCTCAAACTTACCTCAATTTCGGACGGTAGAATATGGACGTGCTTTTTTTCATTGCGATTCGCCGTCTCGATGCGCGTCTAATGGACCACCCACAAGGCCCTGGGCATTTATCTCAAAAACTTTGACTTCAAATATCTCGGAAACGGTTATGATATCGGATCGTGCTTTTTTTCATCGATTCGCGTCTCGATGCGCGTCTAATTGACTACCCACAAAGGCTCTAGGGACATTTTTATCTCAAAACTTTGACCTCAATATCTCGGAAACGTTAGAGATACCGGATCGTGCTTTTTTTCATTCGATTCGCCGTTCGATGCGCGCTAATGGACTACCACAAAGGCTCTAGGGACATTTTTATCTCAAAAATTTTGACCTCAAATATCTCGAAACGGTTAGAGATATCGGATCGTGCTTTTTTCTTCGATTCGCGTCTCGATGCGCGTCTAATGACTACCCACAAGGCTCTAGGGACCATTTTTATCTCATAAATTTTGACCTCAACTATCTCGAAACGGTTAGAGATATCGGATCGTTGCTTTTTTCATTCGATTCTCCGTTTCGATGCGCGTCTAAGGACTACTCACCAAGGCTCTAGGGAGCATTTTATCTCAAAAACTTTGACTTCAAATTCTCGGAACGGTTAGAGATATCGGATCGTGGCTTTTTTTCATTCGATTCGCCGTCTCGATGCGGTCTAACGGACTCCGCACAAAGGCTCTAGGGACTTTTTATATCCGAAATTTTGACCTCAGATTATTTCGGAAACGGTTAGAGATATCGGGATCGCGCTTTATACCGTTCGATTCCTCTTCGTAAGACGCGTCTAAAGGTTACCCCGCGGACGCCGTAGCGTCGATTTTTAAGTTTCAACTTTGAACGCCCATATTCTCGAGAACGGTAAGTGTCTAGGAGACGCGCGCGGCGGCATCGATTCCGCGCGAAGTATGCCGCGTATTTTGATGTGTAATTACGTTGGGGTTATCTCAAGGCTAGTGATTTTTACCGATATTTGCTAAATTTTCGATCAAAATTTACGTTTTTGCCGATATTCTCCGAAACGGTTACCGATAGCGCGTGCGCGCTGCCAGAAATGGAATCCTCGGCCGAAAAATGCGTCCGACAGTGTTACAACACATTGAGGTTTCGATGTTTATTCTAGCGGCTTCTGGACGCTATCTTATGTCCCAGAATAGAAAAACGGCCAAGAAACGCGTTGTTTTTTTCGTTTTTTTTAACCTAACTCCGGGAACGGACAGTAGCTAGAGGGTTCTGCTTTGGTCTCAAAATATTCGCATCGACCAGCGAACAGTCGCGCACTGCACTAGAACAAAATCGGAGCGATAGTTTGGCCCGCAAAGTAACGATTTAGGGGTGAAAATAAGAAAATTTAACGATTTTCAGCACATTTTTGCAATATCTTGGAAACGTGCAAGATATCGAGTTCCGGGTTTGAGCATTCGAATCCCGTCGCAATGCGCATTCTGATAGGCTACACCAGATACGCTCTAGCGTCGATATTAAACTCAAAACTTTGACCTCAAATATCTCTCGGAAACGGTAGAGATATCGGATCGTGCTTTTTTTCATTCGATTCGCGTTCTCGATGCGCGTCTAATGACTACCCACAAAGGTCTAGGGCCATTTTTATCTCAAAAACTTTGACCTCAAATATCTCGGAAACGGTTAGAGATTATCGGATCGTGCTTTTTTTCATCGATTCGCCGTCACGATGCGCGTCTAACGTAGTCCCCACAAAGGCTCTAGGGACCATTTTATATTTCGAAACTTTGACCTCGAATATCTCGGAGACGGTTAGAGATATCGCATCGCGCTTTATACCGTTCGACTCCTCGTCGGAGACGCGTCTAAGGTTACCCCCGCGGACGCCGTAGCGTCGATTTAAGTTTTCAAACTTTGGGAACGCCCATATTCTCGAGGAACGGTAAGTGCTAGGAGGACGCGCGCGGCGGCATTCGATTTCGCGCGAAGAGACGCGTATTTGATTGGTAATACGTTGGGGTTATCTCAAGGCTTAGGTGATTTTTTACTGATATTTGCTTAAAATTTTCGATCAAATTTACGTTTTTTTGCCGATATTTCCGAAACGTGTTACCGATAGGCGTCGGCGCTGCCAGAAATGGAATCCGTCGCCGTAAAAACGCGTCCGACAGTGTACAACACATTGAGGTTTCGATGTTATCTAGCGGCTCTGGACGGTATCTTATGTCCCAGAATAATGAAAAACGGCCAAGAAACGCGGTGTTTTTTTCGTTTTTTTTAACATATCCGGAACGACAGTAGCTAGAGGGTTCTGCTTGGTCTCAAAATATTCGCATCGACCACGCGAACATCGCGCACCGCACTAGAACAAAATCGGAGTCGATAGTTTGCCCGCAAAGTAACGATTTAGGGGTGAAAAATAAGGAAATTTTAACGATTTTCAGCACATTTTTTGCGAATATCTCGGAACGGTGTGAAAGATATCGAGTTCCGGTTTTGAGCATTCGAATCCCGTCGCAATGCGCATCTGATAGGCTACACCAGAACGCTCTAGCGTCGATATAAACCTCAAAAACTTTGGACGTCAAATATTCGGAATCGGTTAGAGATATCGGATCGTGCTTTTTTTCATTCGATTCGCCGTCTCGATGCGCGTCTAATGGTTACTACCCACAAAGGCTCTGGGGACCATTTTTATCTCAAAAAACTTTGACTCAAATATCTCGGAAACGGGTTAGAGATATCGGAATCGTGCTTTTTTTTCATTCGATTCGCCGTCACGATTGCGCGTCTAACGGACTACCCACAAAGGCTCTAGGACCATTTTTATATCCGAAACTTTTGATTCTCAAATATCTCGGAACGGTTAGAGATATCGCATCGCGCTTTATTACCGTTCGACTCCTCGTCGGAAGACGCGTCTAAGGTTACCCCGCGGACGCCGTGTAGCGTCGATTTTAAGTTTCAAACTTTGAACGCCCATATCTCGAGAACGGATAGTGCTAGGAGGACGCGCGCGGCGGCATTCGATTTCGCGCGAAAGAGACTGCGTATTTTGATGTGTAATACGTTGGGGTTATCTCAAGGCTTAGTGTGATTTTTTACTGATATTTTCTAAAATTTTCGATCAAAATTTACGTTTTTTGCCGATATTTCCGAAAACGGTTACGATAGCGCGTCGGCGCTGCCAGAAATGGAATCCTCGCCGGAACACGCGCTCGACAGTGTACAACACATTGAGGATTTCGATGTTAATCTAGCGGCTCTGGACGGTATCTTATGTCCAGAATAAGAAAAAACGGCCCAAGAAACGCGTGTTTTTTTCGTTTTTTAACATAACTCCGGAACGACAGTAGCTAGAGGGTTCTGCTTGGTCTCAAAATATTCGCATCGACCACGCGAACATCGCGCACCGCACTAGAACAAAATCGGAGCGATAGTTTGCCCGCAAAGTAACGATTTAGGGGTGAAAAATAAGGAAATTAACGATTTTCAGCACATTTTTGCGAATATCTTCGAAAGGTGAAGATATTCCGAGTTCCGGTTTTGAGCATTCGAATCCCCGTCGCAATGCGCATCTGATAGGCTACACTAGAACGCTCTAGCGTCGATATAAACCTCAAAAACTTTGACCTCAAATATCTCGGAAACGGTTAGAGATATCGGATCGTGCTTTTTTTCATTCGATTCGCCGTCACGATGCGCGTCTAACGGACTACCCACAAAGGCTCTACGAACCATTTTTATATCCGAAATTTTGACCTCAAATATCTCGGAAACGGTTAGAGATATCGGATCGCGCTTTATACCGTTCGATTCCTCGTCGGAAGACGCGTCTAAAGGTTACCCCGCGCACGCCGTAGCGTCGATTTTAAGTTTCAAACTTTGAACGCCCATATCTCGAGAACGGTAAGTGCTAGGAGGACGCGCGCGGCGGCATTCGATTTCGCGCGAAGAGACGCGTATTTTGATGTGTATACACGTTGGGTTATCTCAAGGCTTAGGTGATTTTTTACTGATATTTGCTAAAATTTTCGATCAAATTTTACGTTTTTGCCGATATTTCCGAAACGGTTACCAGATAGCGCGTCGGCGCTGCCAGAAATGGAATCCTCGCCGAAAACGCGTCCGACAGTGTAAACACATTGAGGTTTCGATGTTATCTAGCGGCTCTGGACGGCTATCTTATGTCCAGAATAAGAAAAACGGCCAAGAAACGCGTGTTTTTTTCGTTTTTTTTAACATAACTTCCGAACGACAGTAGCTAGAGGGTTCTGCTTGGTCTCAAAATATTCGCATCGACCACGCGAACATCGCGCACCGCACTAGAACAAAATCGGAGCGATAGTTTGCCCGCAAAGTAAACGATTTAGGGGTGAAAATAAGGAAATTTAACGATTTTCAGGCACATTTTTGCGAATATCTCGGAAACGGTGAAAGATATCGAGTTCCGGTTTTGAGCATTCGAATCCCCGTCGCAATGCGCATCTGATAGGCTACACTAGAACGCTCTAGCGTCGATATAAACCTCAAAAAATTTGACTCAAATATCTCGGAAACGGTTAGAGATATCGGATCGTGCTTTTTTTCATTCGATTCGCCGTCACGATGCGCGTCTAACGGACTACCCACAAAGGCTCTACGAACCATTTTTATATCCGAAATTTTGACCTCAAATATCTCGGAAACGGTTAGAGATATCGGATCGCGCTTTATACCGTTCGATTCCTCGTCGGAAGACGCGTCTAAAGGTTACCCCGCGCACGCCGAGCGTCGATTTTAAGTTTCAAACTTTGAACGCCCATATCTCGAGAACGGTAAGTGCTAGGAGGACGCGCGCGGCGGCATTCGATTCCGCGCGAAGAGACGCGTATTTTGATGTGTAATACGTTGGGTTATCTCAAGGCTTAGGTGATTTTTTAACCGATATTTGCTAAAAATTTTCGATCAAAATTTACGTTTTTTGCCGATATTTTCGAAACGGTTACCGATAGCGCGTCGGCGCTGCCAGAAATGGAATCCTCGCCGAAAAACGCGTCCGACAGTGTACAACACATTGAGGTTTCGATGTTATCTAGCGGCTCTGGACGGTATCTTATGTCCCAGAATAAGAAAAACGGCCAAGAAACGCGTGTTTCTTTCGTTTTTTTAACATAACTCCGGAACGACAGTAGCTAGAGGGTTCTGCTTGGTCTCAAAATATTCGCATCGACCACGCGAACATCGCGCACCGCACTAGAACAAAATTGGAGCGATATGTTTGCCCGCAAGTAACGATTTAGGGGTGAAAATAAGGAAATTTAACGATTTTCAGCACATTTTTGCGAATATCTCTGGAAACAGTGAAAGATATCGAGTTCCGGTTTTGAGCATCGAATCCCCGTCGCAATGCGCATCTGATAGGCTACACCAGAACGCTCTAGCGTCGATTATAAACCTCAAAAACTTTGACCTCAAATATCTCCGAAACGGTTAGAGATATCGGATCGTGCTTTTTTTCATTCGATTCGCCGTCTCGATGCGCGTCTAATGGACTACCCACAAAGGCTCTATCGACCATTTTTATCTCAAAAACTTTGACCTCAAATATCTCGAAACGGTTAGAGATATCAGATCGTGCTTTTTTTCATTCGATTCGCGCGTCTCGATGCGCGTCTAATGGACTACCACAAAGCTCAGGGACCATTTTATCTCAAAAACTTTGACCTCAAATATTTCGGAAACGGTTAGAGATATCGGATCGTGCTTTTTTTCATTCGATTCGCCGTTCGATGCGCGTCTAATGGACTACCCACAAAGGCTCTAGGACCATTTTTATCTCAAAAACTTTGACCTTCAATATCTCGGAAACGGTTAGAGATATCGGATCGTGCTTTTTTCATTCGATTCGCCGTCTCAATGCGCGTCTAATGGACTACCACAACAAGGCTCTAGGGACATTTTTATCTCAAAAACTTTGACCTCAATATCTCGGAAACGTTAGAGATATCGGATCGTGCTTTTTTTCATTCGATTCGCCGTCTCGATGCGCGTCTAATGGACTACCCACAAAGGCTCTAGGGGACCATTTTTTATCTCAAAAACTTTGACCTCAAATATTCTCGGAAACGGTTAGAGATATCGGATCGTGCTTTTTTTCATTCGATTCGCCGTCTCGATGCGCGTCTAATGGACCCACAAAGGCTCTAGGGACCATTTTTATCTCAAAAACTTATGACTTCAAATATCTCGGAAACGGTTAGAGAATATCGGATCGTGCTTTTTTTTCATTCGATTCGCCGTCTCGATGCGCGTCTAATGGACTACCCACAAAGGCTCTAGGGACATTTTTTATCTCAAAAACTTTTGACCTCAAATATCTCGGAAACGGGTAGAGATATCGGATCCGCTTTATACCGTTCGATCCTCGTCGGAAGACGCGTCTAAAGGTTACCCGCGGACGCCGTAGCGTCGATTTTAAGTTTCAAACTTTGAACGCCATATCTCGAGAACGGTAAGTGCTAGGAGGACGCGCGCGGCGGCATTCGATTCCGCGCGAAGAGACGCGTAATTTTGATGTGTAATTACGTTGGGGTTATCTCAAGGCTTAGGTGATTTTTTACGATATTTGCTAAAATTTTCGATCAAAATTTCGTTTTTTGCCGATATTCCGAACGGTTAACCGAATAGCGGCGTCGGCGCTGCCAGAAATGGAATCCTCGCCAAAAATGCGTCCGACAGTGTACAACACATTGAGGCTTTCGATGTTATCTAGCGGCTCTGGAACGCTATCTTATGTCCAGAATAAGAAAAACGGCCAAGAAACGCGTGTTTTTTTTCGTTTTTTTTAACAATACTCCGGAACGACAGTAGCTAGAGGGTTCTGCTGGTCTCAAAATATTCGCATCGACCAGCGAACAATCGCGCACTGCACTAGAACAAAATCGGAGCGATAGTTTGCCCGCAAAGTAACGATTAGGGGTGAAAAATAAGAAATTTAACGATTTTCAGCACATTTTTGCGAATATCTCGGAAACGGTGAAAGATATCGAGTTCCGGCTTTGAGCATTCGAATCCCCGTCGCAATGCGCATCTGATAGGCTACACCAGAACGCTCTAGCGTCGATATAAACCTCAAAAACTTTGACCTCAAATATCTCGGAAAGGTTAGAGATATCGGATCGTGCTTTTTTTCATTCGATTCGCCGTCTCGATGCGCGTCTAATGGACTACCCACAAAGGCTCTAGGGACCATTTTTATCTCAAAAACTTTGACCTCAAATATCTCGAAACGGTTAGAGATATGGATCGTGCTTTTTTTCATTCGATTCGCCGTCTCGATGCGCGTCTAATGGACTAACCACAAAGGCTCTAGGGACCATTTTTATCTCAAAAACTTTGAACCCAAATATCTCGGAAACGGTTAGAGATATCGGATCGTGCTTTTTTTCATTCGATTCGCCTCACGATGGCGTCTAACGGACTACCCACAAAGGCTCTAGGGACCATTTTTATATCCGAAACTTTGACTCAAATATCTCGAGAACGGTTAGAGATATCGCATCGCGCTTTATACCGTTCGACTCCTCGTCGGAAGACGCGTCTAAAGGTTACCCGCGGACGCCGCACGGCGTCGATTTTAAGTTTCAAACTTTGTAACGCCCATATCTCGAGAACGGTAAGTGCTAGGAGGACGCGCGCGGCGGCAATTCGATTTCGCGCGAAGAGACGCGTATTTTGATGTGAATACGTTGGGTTATCTCAAGGCTTAGGTGATTTTTTTACTGATATTTGCTAAAATTTTCGATCAAAATTTACGTTTTTGCCGATATTTCCGAAACGGTTACCGATAGCGCGTCGGCGCTGCAGAAATGGAATCCTCGCCGAAAAACGCGTCCGACAGTGTACAAACACATTGAGGTTTCGATGTTATCTAGCGGCTCTGGACGGTATCTTAATTCCAGAATAAGAAAAACGCCAAGAAAACGCGTGTTTTTTTTCGTTTTTTTTAACATAACTCCGGAACGACAGTAGCTAGAGGTTCTGCTTGGTCTCAAAATATTTCGCATCGACCACGCGAACAATCGCGCACACGCACTAGAACAAAATCGGAGCGATAGTTTGCCCGCAAAGTAACGATTTAGGGGTGAAAAATAAGGAAATTTAACGATTTTCAGCACATTTTTGCGAATATCTCGGAAACGGTGAAAGATATCGAGTTCCGGTTTTGAGCATTCGAATCCCCGTCGCAATGCGCATCTGATAGGCTACACTAGAACGCTCTAGCGTCGATATAAACCTCAAAAAATTTGACCTCAAATATCTCGGAAACGGTTAGAGATATCGGATCGTGCTTTTTTTCATTCGATTCGCCGTCACGATGCGCGTCTAACGGACTACCCAAAGGCTCTACGAACACTTTTTATATCCGAAAATTTGACCTCAAATATCTCGGGAAACGGTTAGAGATATCGGATCGCGCTTTATACCGTTCGATTCCTCGTCGGAAGA
This sequence comes from Protaetia brevitarsis, assembly GCA_004143645.1. NCBI lineage: Eukaryota > Metazoa > Arthropoda > Insecta > Coleoptera > Scarabaeidae > Protaetia > Protaetia brevitarsis. Next base: position 7,159 of record RXPK01005053.1, on the reverse strand, counting down.
CGCGTCTAAAGGTTACCCCGCGCACGCCGTAGCGTCGATTTTAAGTTTCAAACTTTGAACGCCCATATCTCGAGAACGGTAAGTGCTAGGAGGACGCGCGCGGCGGCATTCGATTTCGCGCGAAGAGACGCGTATTTTGATGTGTAATACGTTGGGTTATCTCAAGCTTAGTTGATTTTTTACGGATATTGCTAAATTTTCGATCAAAATTTACGTTTTTTGCCGATATTTTCGAAACGGTTACCGATAGCGCGTCGGCGCTGCCAGAAATGGAATCCTCGCCGAAAAACGCGTCCGACAGTGTACAACACATTGAGGTTTCGATGTTATCTAGCGGCTCTGGACGGTATCTTATGTCCCAGAATAAGAAAAACGGCCAAGAAACGCGTGTTTCTTTCGTTTTTTTAACATAACTCCGGAACGACAGTAGCTAGAGGGTTCTGCTTGGTCTCAAAATATTCGCATCGACCACGCGAACATCGCGCACCGCACTAGAACAAAATTGGAGCGATAGTTTGCCCGCAAAGTAACGATTTAGGGGTGAAAAAAAGGAAATTTAAACGATTTTCAGCACATTTTTGCGAATATCTCGGAAACAGTGAAAGATATCGAGTTCCGGTTTTGAGCATTCGAATCCCCGTCGCAATGCGCATCTGATAGGCTACACCAGAACGCTCTAGCGTCGATATAAACCTCAAAAACTTTGACCTCAAATATCTCGGAAACGGTTAGAGATATCGGATCGTGCTTTTTTTCATTCGATTCGCCGTCTCGATGCGCGTCTAATGGACTACCCACAAAGGCTCTATCGACCATTTTTATCTCAAAAACTTTGACCTCAAATATCTCGGAAACGGTTAGAGATATCGGATCGTGCTTTTTTTCATTCGATTCGCCGTCTCGATGCGCGTCTAATGGACTTACCACAAAGGCTCTAGGGACCATTTTTATCTCAAAAACTTTGACCTCAAATATCTCGGAAACGGTTAGAGATATCGGATCGTGCTTTTTTTCATTCGATTCGCCGTCTCGATGCGCGTCTAATGGACTACCCACAAAGGCTCTAGGGACCTTTTTTATCTCAAAAACTTTGACCTCAAATATCTCGGAAACGGTTAGAGATATCGGATCGTGCTTTTTTTCATTCGATTCGCCGTCTCGATGCGCGTCTAATGGACTACCACAAAGGCTCTAGGGACCATTTTTTAATCTCAAAAAACTTTGACCTCAAATATCTCGGAAACGGTTAGAGATATCGGATCGTGCTTTTTTTCATTCGATTCGCCGTCTCAATGCGCGTCTAATGGACTACCCACAAAGGCCTCTAGGGACCATTTTTATCTCAAAAACTTTGACCTCAAATATCTCGGAAACGGTTAGAGATATCGGATCGTGCTTTTTTTCATTCGATTCGCCGTCTCGATGCGCGTCTAATGGACTACCCACAAAGGCTCTAGGGACCATTTTTATCTCAAAAACTTTGACCTCAATATCTCGGAACGTTAGAGATATCGGACCGTGCTTTTTTTCATTCGATTCGCCGTCTCGATGCGCGTCTAATGGACCACCCACAAAGGCTCTAGGGACCATTTTTATCTCAAAAACTTTGACTTCAAATATCTCGGAAACGGTTAGAGATATCGGATCGTGCTTTTTTTCATTCGATTCGCCGTCTCGATGCGCGTCTAATGGACTACCACAAAGCCTCTAGGGACCCATTTTTATCTCAAAAACTTTGACCTCAAATATCTCGGAAACCGTTAGAGATATCGGATTCGTGTGCTTTTATTCATTCGATCGTCTCGATGCGCGTCTAATGGACTACCCACAAAGGCTTAGGGGACCATTTTATCTCAAAAACATTGACATCAAATATCTGAGAGACGGTTAGAGATATCGGATCGTGCTTTTTCATTCGATTCGCCGTCTCGATGCGCGTTTAATGGACTACTCACAAGGCTCTAGGGACCATTTTTATCTCAAAAACTTTGACCTCAATATCTCGGAAACGGTTAGAGATATCGATCGTGCTTTTTTTCATTCGATTCGCCGTCTCGATGCGCGTCTAACGGACTACCCACAAGGCTCTAGGGACATTTTTATATCCGAAATTTTGACCTCAAAATATCTCGGAAACGGTTAGAGTATCGGATCGTGCTTTTTTTCATTCGATTTCGCCGTCTCGATGCGCGTCTAATGGACTACCACAAAGGCTCTAGGGACCATTTTTATCTCAAAAACTTTGACCTCAAATATCTCGGAAACGGTTAGAGATATCGGATCGCGCTTTATACCGTTCGATTCCTCGTCGGAAGACGCGTCTAAAGGTTACCCCGCGGACGCCGTTAGCGTCGGATTTTAAGTTTCAAACTTTGAACGCCCATATCTCGAGAACGGTAAGTGCTAGGAGGACGCGCGCGGCGGCATTCGATTCCGCGCGAAGAGACGCGTATTTTGATGTGTAATACGTTGGGGTTATCTCAAGGCTTAGGTGATTTTTTACCGATATTTGCTAAAATTTTCGATCAAAATTTACGTTTTTTGCCGATATTTCCGAAACGGTTACCGATAGCGCGTCGGCGCTGCAGAAATGGAAATCCTCGCCGAAAAACGCGTCCGACAGTGTACAACAATTGAGTTTCGATGTATCTACGGCGTCTGGACGCTATCTTATATCCCAGAAATAAAGAAAAACGGCCAAGAAACGCGTGTTTTTTTCCGTTTTTTTAACATAACTCTGGAACGACAGCAGCTAGAGGGTCCCGCTTGGTCTCAAAATATCGCATCGACACGCAACATCGCGCACTGCACTAGAAAAAATCGGAGCGATAGTTTGGCCCGCAAAGTAACGAATTTAGGGGTGAAAAATAAGAAAATTTAACGATTTTCAGCACATTATTTGGCCAAATATCTCGAACGGTGAAAGATATCGAGTTCCGGTTGTGAGAATGCGAATCACCCGTCGCAATGGCGCAAACTCTGATAGGCTACACAAAACGCTATAGCGTCGATATAAAACAAAAATATTGAAACTCAAATATCTCGGAAACGGTTAGAGATATCGGATCGTGCTTTTTTTCATTCGATTCGCCGTCTCGATGCGCGTCTAACATGGACTACCCACAAAGGCTCTAGGGACCATTTTTAATCTCAAAAGACTTTGACCTCAAATATCTCGGAAACGTTTAGATATCGGATCGTGTTTTTTTCATTCGATTCGGCCGTCACGATGCGCGTCTAACGGACATACCCACAAGGCTCAGGGACCATTTTTATCTCAAGAAATTTGACCTCAAATTATCGGAAAGGTTAGAGATATCGGATCGGTGCTTTTTTTCATTCGATCGCCGTCAGATGGCGTCTAAGGACTACCCAAAAGGCTCTAGGACATTTTTTAATCGAACTTTGACTCAATATATCGGAACGGTTAGAGATTCGATCGGCTTTTACGGTTGACTCTCGTCGAAAGCGTCTAAAGTTACCCGCGACGCGTAGCGTCGATTTAAGTTTCAACTTGAACACCCATATTGGAACGGTAAGTGCTAGGAGGACGCGCGCGGCGCATTCGATTCGCGCAAGAGACCGTATTTGAGTTAAACATTGGGGTTATCCAAGGCTAGTGATTTTTACTGATATTGCTAAAATTTCGATCAATTTACGTTTTTTGCCGATTTTCGAAACGGATTACCGATAGGGTCGCGCTGCAGAAAGGAACCTCGCCGAAACGCGTCCGACAGTGTCAACATGAGTTCGATGTTATCTAGCGCTAGGACGTATTATGTCCCAGAATAAGAAACGGCCAAAACGCGTGTTTTTTTCGTTTTTTAACAAACTCGGACGAAAGTAAGAGAGGGATCTACTTGTCTAGAAATATTCGCATCGAACACGGAACATGCGCACGCACAAAAAAATCGAGCGATAGTTTGCCCGCAAGTAAGATTAGGGGTAAAAAAAAGGAATTTAACGATTTTCAAGCAATTCTTGGCGAATATCTGGAAACGGTGAAAGATACGAGTTCGGTTGAGCTTCGAATCCACTCGCAATGCGCATCTGATAGGCTACACTAGAACGCTCTAGCGTCGATATAAACCTCAAAAACTTTAACCTCAAATATCTCGGAAACGGTAGAGATATCGGATCTGCTTTTTTCATTCGATCACCGTCCGATAGAGCGTCAAGGGACACCCACAAAGGCTCTACGAACCATTTTATATCAAAAACTTTGACTCAAATATCTCGGAAACGGTTAGAGATATCGGATCGTGCTTTTTTTCATTCGATTCGCCCCCACGATGCCGGTCTACGATACCAAGCTCTAGAACATTTTTTATTACGAAATTTTGACCTCAATATCGAAACGGTTAGAGATTCGGATGCGCTTATACGTTCGATTCCTCGTCGAAGACGCGTTAAGGTTACCCCGCGACGCCGTACGTCGATTTAAGTTTAAACTTTGAACGCCATATCGAGAAGGTAAGTGCTAGGAGGACGCGCGCGCGCATTCGATCCGCGCGAAAGAGACGCGTATTTGATGTGTAATACGTGGGGGTTATCCAAGGCTTAGGTGATTTTTAAACCGATATTGTAAAATTTTCGTACAAAATTTACGTTTTTGCCGAATTCCGAAAGGTACCGATACGCGTCGGCGCTGCAATGGAATCTCGCCGAAAAACGCGTCGCAGGTCAAACATTGAGGTTCCGATGTATCAGCGGCTCTGGAGCTATCTTTGTACAGAATAAGAAAGGCCAAGAAAGCGTGTTCTTTTTTAACATAACTCGGAGAAAGTAGTAGAGGGTTCTGCTTGGTTCAAAATATGCATGACACCGAAATCCGCACGCACTAGAAAAATTAGAGCGATGTTTGCCAGCAAGTAACGATTGGGTGAAAAATAAGGAATTTAACGATTCAGCACATTTTTGCGAATATCTCGAAACAGTGAAAGATTCGTTCGGTTTTGAGTTCGAATCCCCGTGCATGGCATCTGATAGGCTACAACAAGCTTCTAGCGTCGATATAAACTCAAAACTTTGAATCAACATTCGAAACGTTAGAGTATCGGATCGTGCTTTTTTTCATTCGATTCGCCGTCTCGATCGCGTCTATGGACTAACCAAAGGCTTATCGACCATTTTTATCTCAAACTTGACCTCAATATGGAACGGTTAGAGATATCGGATCGTGATTTTTTCATTCGATTGCCCGTCGATGCGCGTCTAATGGACACCACAAAGGCCTAGGGACCATTTTACTCAAAACTTACCCAAATTTCGGAAACGGTTAGAGATATCGGATCGTGTTTTTTTCTTCGATGCGCGTCGATGCGCGTCTATGGACTACCACAAGGCTTAGCGACATTTTTATCTAAAAACTTGACTCAAATATCCGACGGTTAGAGTTCGGATGTGCTTTTTTCATTCGATTCGCGTCTCGATGCGCGTCTAATGGACAACCACAAAGCTCAGGCATTTTTATCTCAAAAACTTTGACCTAAAATATCGGACGGTTAGAGATTCGATCGTGTTTTTCTTCGATCGCGCTCAATGCGCGTCTAATGGAATACCCACAGGTCTAGGGACATTTTTATCTCAAAACTTGACCTAATATTCGAAGGGTAGGATATCGATCGTGCTTTTTCATTCGATTGCGTATCGATCGCGTTAATGATACCCCAAAGCCTAGGACCATTTTTATCTAAAAACTTGACCTAAATATCTCGAACGGTTAGAGATATCGGATGTGTTTTTTTCATTCGATGCCGTCTCGATGCGCGTTAATGGACCACCAAAAGGCTCTAGGACCATTTTTATCTAAAAATTTGACTTCAAATATCTCGGAAACGGTTAGAGTATCGGATCGTGATTTTTCATTCGATTAGCGTCTCGTGCGCGTCGAATGGACTACCACAAAGGCTATAGGCATTTTTTATCAAAACTTGATCAAAATATCGGAAACGTTAAGATATAGGATGTGCTTTTTTTTCATTGTTCGCCGTTCGACTGGCGTCTAATGACCACACAAAAGTCTAGGACATTTTATCTCAAAACTTTGACTCAAATTCTCGAAACGGTAGAGTATCGGCGTGGCTTTTTATCGATTCGCCGTCTCGATGCGCGTTTATGGACTACTCACAAGGCTCTAGGAACATTTTTACTCAAAAACTTGATCAAATATCTGAAACGGTTAGAGATATCGGATCGGTTTTTTTTCATTCGATCGCCGTCTCACGGTCTAACGGACTACCCAAAGGCCTAGGGACCTTTTATATCGAAATTTGACTCAAATAGCTCGAAACGTTAGAGATATCGATCGCGCTTAGTACGTTCGATCCTAGTCGGAAACCGTCTAAAGGTTACCCGCGGACGCCGTAGCGTCCATTTAGTTCAAACTTTGAAACGTCCATACTCGAGAACTGTAAGTGCTATTGATGGACGTCCGGCGGCGGCGGGCATTCGATTCCGCCCCGAAAGACGCGTATTTTGATGTGTAATATCGTTGGGTTATCTCTAAGCTTAGGTGATTTTTTACCGATATTCTTGCTAAAGATTTTCATCAAAATGTTACGTTTTTTTGCCGTATATTTTCCGAAACGGTTACCGATAGCTTGCGTCGGCGCTGCAGAAATGGAAATCCTCGCGAAGAACATTGGCGTCCGACGAGTGTACAAACACATTGAGGTTTCGATTTATCTAGGCGGCTCTGGGACGCTATCTTGATGCCCAGAAATAAGAAAAAACGCCAAAAACGCGTGTTTTTTTCCGTTTTTTTAACATAACTCCGAAACGACAGTAGTAGAGGTCTGGCTTGGTCTCAAAATATTCGCATCGACCACGCGAACATTCGCGCACTGCACTAGAACAACAATCGGAGTCGATAGTTTGCCCGCAAAGTAACGATTTAGGGTGAAAAATAGAAAATTTAACGATTTTCACGCACAATTTTCGAATATCATCGAAATCGGTGATACAGCTATCGAGTTCAGGCTTTTGAGCATTCGAAACCCCGTCGCAATGCGCATCTGAGGCTACACCAGAACGCCAGCGTCGATATAGAAGCCTCCAAAAACTTTGAACTTCACAAATATCTCGGAACGGTTAGAGATACGGATCGTGCTTTTTTTTTCATTCGATTCGCCTCTCGATGCGCGTCTAATGACTACCC
>RXPK01005052.1:0-52960 GCA_004143645.1 Protaetia brevitarsis | reverse complement strand
TTCGCAATCTCAATTTACCAAAAACTTAAGCAGAAATATTAGAATCAAAATTGCAAAGACATATCTATAGGCTGTGGCGGTTCGTGACAATAATGGGTGGTGGCGCCAATCTCCAGCCAACTTCCCCCTCCCTCTCGCCCCTCTCCCTTTTTATTACTTTTACAAAGTTTGGAATTAAATTAGCTCAGCTTGCAGTAATTTATTGCCTCGGTTATCGTTAATTAAAATAATACCGACACAATTTTTTTTTAATGTAGACAAATTTAGAAGCAATATTAAAAAGAAAAATACATTTTAAGTTCCTATCGGGAATACTTATCTACCTAAACGTAAATACTAATATATTTTCTTCAAAATTGCATATGTTTAGTTTTTAAACTGTACATACATGGGCTACTTGTTTACATTACCCCAACTAACTAATGCAAAACTATTCAGGTGTTTTTGTGATTTTATATCGACGAAAACAACACAGCGCACATGAATTATTTACGCGAATATCGTCAACTAAAATATAATGTATATTCTAAGCATAAGCGGATGTATTTCTTATAAAGAATGGGAAACACCATTTTTATTTTCTTTGTTTGTTTACCTAAACAAATGGCTTGTTTTTTTTCTTACTTAAAACACTATTGAGATGTATTTTTCAGGAATAACTTATTAAGTACATTTATTATTCATTTTCATAATTTTCACCCTAAGAAAGGTATGAATGGTAGTTCATTCAATTTAATCTTTCTCGAAGTCTTTCAAACGCTAAATCGTTGATCATAAATTCGGGAAGCGAGCATAGAATTTCGTTCTCCTTTACCCAAAACATACACCATATCAACAAGCTTCACGTGATTGAAATTCATTTTAATTAACACTAAATAAAGAAAATTCTACTATCACAGCGTGTTTGACGGTTTAGTAATGTCATAAAAAATAGTTTCACCGCCTGCCTTTTATGAATAAATGTTTTGTGGGACAATTTCTAAAAATGTCAAATTCTCTCAGAAAGTATAAGTTTTAGATATACCCTACTGCTAACAAAAATGAAAGGTCATGGAAAAGTGCATAGATGAAATCAAAAATATAGGGTGTTCAATTTAAAATAACAAAGTAAAAGCCGTTTAAATATCAAGCAAATTGATTGCCTCTGGAGACCACCCTGTATAATTTTAACAAATAACATTGAATTTATAAGAAAGATCTAAGCTTTCCTAAGCTACTCAGTAAATTTTAGAGTATAATTGTCAATGATAATGCTGAAAAAAAAAAGATAAATGAACACGTGCATTTTGAAAATTTTATGTAAAATGTCAAATAACTTGGCAACCTTGCGTTCGAAATTTGAAACGAAAATATGTATTTGTAAAAACACAACTACAACAAATCAGTATGCTTAAAAAAATAAGTATGGTTTCATTGGAAATTAAGTTGAGTACGGTCCTGGAAAATTGATACATCCCGTGAACGTGAAAATATTTTTAGAACGTGCACTTCCTTTCGCCAGGTAGGATGCCACGTTGAAAAATCTTTTATGAGACACGTTAAAGTCAATATCGGACTACTGACTCACCCTGTAGGTACACGCATGAATGAAATTTATCCTCTTTCAATCATTCGCCATTGCCAAGAGACTGCACCTTCGTTATTAAAGTGGTCGCAAAATTTATCACCTTTTTCAGACGCTAACCTGCTAGTATGCCTACTTTACGTTGATGAAGTATCTTTTAAACCATCGCTGGTTGTTCCCCGCCAATCTCTCGGAATAACTTGATAGTGAACACCTTCATCAATCACCAAGATCAAATGGCGTATAAGAGCTCTCTCTATTATACGTCTGGCTCTAGAAAGCCGACAATTAAAGAGTTTTTCTTTGAGTCAAATTATGTTTACTATAGTGTTTCAGTAAGAATGTTCCATGTACCACGTAAAGGTACTACACGAGACTACCTATTCTAAGTACTGTATAGATTCCATAACTCTAACTAAATAATTTCAATGAAATTGTTAATAATAATAACAAAAACAAAATACAGTAAACTCGCATCATGTGAATATTGTTAATTGTGAAACGCTAAAATATATGAACAATAAAAAAAATAGGATTACTTCACATAATCGCAAGTCTGGTGTAAATCGGTCAGCTATCAATCGTTATTATATTTACGCCCGTGAAACGACTTTAGTTATCTCCAAGCATCCGCCAAGGAATAAGGGAAAAGCCTTATTCTTATTAAACGATACATTTTGTATATATTTGGATTGATCGGGATATACAGAACCATTCGAACGACATGCATCATCATTTCAGATTTCTGTTTATAGATGATCATAAGTTATTTTTATTACAAAAAATTACAAGTTTCATTGTATTTTAACGATTAATACACATGATTTCAGACTAATTAAAATAGATGAGGAAGAAGCAATGCGTTGGCACACGAATTTGCATGTACGTTTTAGTAATTTTGATATCCTGCTTAATTTTTTGTATATACAGGGTGTATCAGATATAAAGGTAAATATAATAATATGTAGCAGCTGTAATCATATACGATCAAAAAGTCTTAATGCACAGGCGGTCTATCTGTAAGCATTAACGAGAAAAAAAATATTTTGTAAATGCCATGGGCTAGAGCCCAACCTAAATGCTGTCCCGAGTATACCCCCACATACCACTATCATTCAGCCATTACCGCTGTTAGTCTTGTGTGGATCGCCGCTTGGAGTGCAAGCCACTTCGAACATTTTATTTAAATTCTTCCCGTCCCGAAAAAACGATCCTTTTCAGGAATATCATGATTTCATATAAAGAAAATCGAAGCTTGATGCATCGGCAAAAGCGCGGGAATGTAAGATTCATTTTCGCGCGACATCATAGTAAAAAGGCGTGTTTGCAAATTTTCTGTATCTACATTTATTTCTATGTAATTCGATTCAATCAATCAATCAATCAATTAAATAAATCCAAAAGAAATAACTCAGATTTATGTGGTACCGTTTATTAACAACTAACTCTCGATTCGACAAAGCAAAAGAAAAATATTGACGGTTTTTGTAACTACTTGAAATCGCATATCCGGTGAAATTCGAACGTCTTATCAGGATATTAAAAATAATACTTTGTAGACTTACGTAGAATGCTCTTAACAAATAAGTTTATTTTATAAAAAGAAGAAATTTAAAATGCCTCAGTTTTGCTATTTTTACAAGAGCACACTAGGCCAATCGGCCAGTATTATTTATTCAGAATGACGTTAAGTGAACTTACGACATACCATTAAGAATAATACTAAATGAGTGCAATGTATTTATACATAATACCACGTTTAGCGGGTGCTTAACATGACGTTTCCTTGCATCAGGCCCGAACTAAAGAATTTTTGGCTCTAAATTTTCCTTTTTTTATTTTTTAATGATGAAATCCGGTTTCAGCGGGTTTGTGCTTTATATGTCGTGTAGTTAACACCCAAGCAAAATTTACTTTTTTATTTGATACACCCTGTATACTTACATTAATTTTAAATAAAATTCTGGTTGATGCATATTCATATTAGTATATAAAATTACACAACCTTTTCTTGTTCTTATTTTACATTGAATTAAATCTCAAACCTTAATTAACATGTACATAAAAGATATTGTTTGTACGTCATTATCATAGCCGCTAAAAGCAGGTACTTTGATTAAAAAAAAAACTAATTGCAGCTAAGGTTACATCAAAAGCTTCACAAGTGTACTAATACATTAAATATTAATCACTTCTTAAATCTCGTGACGTTTACATCGTCCATCTTTGACCGAAAATATGAAGTAAATATCAACTCGTTCAATTTGAATCACTTAACTGGATGAGTTTTCCCATCTCTATTACCTAGCCTCGTGTTGCCATCCACACTACACGCCTGACTTTCCACAAATCCCTTTGATGTACTGGCACCGAATCATATTACCAGCTTACAAAATATGTACATTGTCCTTCAACAATAACACTAGTTTACACCGAAAATGTACATTTGATGAGAGATAGATTTCCTGATGTATTTTCTTCCGCTGAATTCGAAAATCAAGGTTAAAATTTTTTTTATGGAACAGTTTTTGAGATATTGTAATTTTTTTATTTTTTCGACCTTTTTCCACTTGACAAATCATATCTCGAGCTAGAAATGTCCGATTGGTTCGTTCTTGGTACCCAAATGCAAGGTATTAAGATGACGAACAAATATGTATAATCGGATCTTTGATTGGTAAAGCGGTTCAAAATATATCGATGAAAATAGGGCACATTTTCAAAAAAAACATATTTTACAGTGATTCTGTGCCGACAGAAAAGTACAAATCGTTAAAAAAACATCTGGTTTCTGTTCATGTACGTTAAGATGATACTTTTACGTAAGAACTAAGACCAACCAGAAGAAAATCGACCGAAAAATGACAAAGTTAAAAGCAATTGAGTGAATAAATCCAAATCCAATATTTTCCGAATATTTTATTTTTTTCGACAATTTATGAGTTCAGTTGTTCACACGCAAATATATTGAATTTATTATTTGTTATTTTCATTTTCATTAGGACAGGCACAAAAGGATTAGCGGCTTTATCCATATCCAAAAATTAATATCTGCTATCTTTCCTTTATGTGAATTCACACACAAATGGCTTCACAGGTAGATAGCAATAGGTTTTTGATTACACATAAGGTCGTAAATGTTTACGCCGCATCCTGTTACATTTTTGCTGTTTACAATTACGTATTTTTTAATCTTTAATTTTCTTACATTTTACGAAAAATATATGCACATATTTAGCAGGAATTTGCTAATGACATTTTCAATACTTTGTGGGATTTTTTGTCAATTAATATCATGGAGGTCGCTCAAGCAGCGATATCATGATATTCTATCCCCATCGCTCATGCCATCAACACTAAAGAATCATACGCCACAATGGCCAGTTTGCTAAAATACATTCAATATGAGCATCACAACTGGAAAATATGTTCCGATCTCAAAGTCGTTGGCATGTTGTGTGGAATGCAGGGTGGATATACAAAATATTGCTGCTTTCTTTGCCTCTGGGATAGTCGTGCTCGTGAACATCATTATAGAAGAAAAGACTGGCCAGAAAGGGAGAACGTCACAGTGGGCAAAGACAATATTAAATACGTGCCTCTTGTCAAAAAAGAAAATATAATCCTTCCAGCGTTGCACATTAAACTTGGCCTCATTAAAAATTTTGTGAAGGCCTTAGACAAGGAAGGCCAAGTATTTTCCTATTTAAAAACCCTTTTCCCGCAGCTTTCTTTAGCAAAAATCAAGGAAGGCGTCTTCGATGGTCCACACGTAAAGAAATTGGTAAAAAGCACAGATTTTCCAAAATATTTAACACCCGTTGAAAACGAGGCCTGGAATTCATTTCAGCGGGTTGTTACCAATTTTCTTGGGAACAATAAAAGCCCTAACTACGAGGAAATTATTACCGATTTGCTGAAGAACTACAACAAGATGGGTACAGAATGCCATTATATAATTTCATTCCTTGTTGTTTTCTATTGTATTGTTTTTACTATTTTATTTATTTCTTACAGGTGTAAATATGTCTCTAAAAATCCATTTCTTGCATTCGCATTTGAATTTCTTTCCGAACAATGTTGGTGACGTAAGTGACGAACACGGCGAGAGATTTCACCAATAAATTGAGACCATTGAGCGGCGCTATCAAGGATTTTGGGATGAAGCAATGTTGGGAGACTATGATGGTTTCTCACTAGAGAAACGGATCCCAAAAGCAACCGAAGACAAAGCAAGAGCCACAACTATTTGTAACACACAAAAATGTCAAGAATGTATTGCAAGCGTTTACACTCAATAAATTGTCGAAAAAAATAAAATATTCGGAAAATATTGGATTTGGATTTATTCACTCAATTGCTTATAACTTTGTCATTTTTCGGTCGATTTTCTTCTGGTTGGTCTTAGTTCTTACGTAGAAGTATCATCTTTACGTACATGAACAGAAACCAGACGTTTTTTAACGATTTGTACTTTTCTGTCGGCACAGAATCACTGTAAAATATGTTTTTTTTGAAAATGTGCCCTATTTTCATCGATATATTTTGAACCGCTTTACCCATCAAAGATCCGATTATACATATTTGTTCGTCATCTTAATACCTTGCATTTGGGTACCAAGAACGAACCAATCGGACATTTCTAACTTGAGATATGATTTGTCAAGTGAAAAAAGGTCGAAAAAATGAAAAAATTACAATATCTCAAAAACTGTTTCATAAAAAAAATTTTAACCTTGATTTTCGAATTCAGCGGAAGAAAATACATAACGAAATCTATCTCTCATCAAATGTACATGAAAAAAATTTCATTTTGTAAACTAGTGTAATCAGTCCGGTCTATATATCTGAGAACTACTTAGAGGATGCTATCCTTCCATGCAAATACGTGAATCATCTTTATAATTATTAATTATATACATCACATCGCAGGTGTTCAGAACTGGTCAAATTTTAATTGCATGCAAATTGCCGAGGTCACAAAAATCTTAAGCGCGCAAAAATATACCCAAATTGGTATTTGTGAGAACAAGTTAACGAATAGATAACTTTTGAGCTATACCTCCTACATAAGCATGAATCAATTTAATTCACAGATGTTACGTTCTTGCACAGGAAAATATTGAAATAAGGACGATATACTTATTATGGCGCATACAACATCGCATTATTTTAAAAAACCTGCAGTCATAATTCTAACTCGTTCTTTAAATATGGCCTTCTTCTTGCAGAATAAATTATATAGAATTCACTTAAGCTAAATGTGATAACTAAAGCACGGACAAACCCGTTCGGAGCAGCGGGGAAGCGGAAAACTCAGTAGCGTTGCCCACACGCAGTCTATTCCTAGGAACTAGCATATGTATCTACATACATATGTACCTACATAGTTTTGCCAAGTCAGTAGAAAATATTATGTAACGTTCTGTATTCACATGTAAGAGAACTTCATATTTACAAAGGAAAATCTAGAAAGCATTATGTGGTTACAAATTTTAAAAACTTATTAAATTACAACGAAAAGAAACAATAATTAACATAATTTAGTGAAAAGAGCTTTCCCTGTTTTGGGCCTAGTTGCATCAATATTTTGAATAGAAGTCTTGAGGTAGGGGCGTTTATTGGATTTATTAAGATTTAATACTTTTCTGATAATCATTTAAATTTAACATGCCGTTGGATATAACAAACTTACCATCATTTTCAAATGTATTGTTGTGGAAAATTACAATATTTTGATATTAATAATATATAAATTATTTCTAATCAATGATAAAAAGACTTACCAAGTTTTTGTTTTATTATTTTAAATAGTTAGTGGCTCTTTATTCCTCCTTGTTTTATCTTTTTTTTTTAATAAAATACAAGAAATAAAGAAAATCTCACTATTTAAATAAGTAATACAATTATATATTTTATCTTGTTACAGTGCTTAAAACGTATTCAAACTATAAATTATTTTAGCAATTCTTACTTTTCAATGAAAGCCTTAACGGAGATATTTGAGTGCTGCACAAATATAAATAAACAGCTACATCTAAGACGCCGCCAATGCGTAGAATATTACGAAAATACAGCTGCGCTGTGGTTCGTGTCGAACAAACAAGTTATGTATATATGCGTCATCGCTGTGCATTGAAATATTCCACGTGATTTACGGGCGCATGTAGTTTTTATACATGGGTATGTTTCTCTTAGTCGGCCAAAACAACTAGAGGATTTATACGGGCAATCAGGTAACTTTTTATCCATACCCGTATGTGCGTGTGTTCGCTCGGAACGCAGACCTCCT
Source organism: Protaetia brevitarsis (assembly GCA_004143645.1). Lineage (NCBI taxonomy): Eukaryota > Metazoa > Arthropoda > Insecta > Coleoptera > Scarabaeidae > Protaetia > Protaetia brevitarsis. The sequence continues at coordinate 45,104 of RXPK01005052.1, read as the reverse complement.
TGCTGTGGTGATAACTTTTAGCTAGTAATACAATTATTCATTTTTTAAAATGAAACCACTTTTTTATTGCTGTATCTATTAGTAGTTTATATTAAACGAGAAAATTTAAGCTTTCCTTCAACTGCACGCTTCCCTCCTTATAAAACAACACTTTTGCTCTGTCAAGAATATCGTGGAATTCTGTAGAAGTCTATAGATTTTTGCTCTAGTTTAAGTTTATTTTTTAGTTCGATAATTTTTTTTTTGCTACGGTAGTAGGTATGTTTAACACATAATTTATTAAGTTTACGTTTCAGATACTTATTTTATCCTCTCTCAATATATCCATTATAGTATTCTTATTACCCTGCGATAAAATATTAGGGATATTTCCTATACCTTGTTGGTATGTGTTTAATTACATAATTTTTAATTTGTTTTAATTTAATAAACACTAAAATATTTTTATGAAATTTAAAGATCTTTACATTTAAACAAAATACAAGGAAAATACAAATACGTGTATACAATTTAAACGAATTCACAACATTTTATTTTAACTTTTTAGAATAAGTATTGATCTAATATTAAAATGTTAGGTAATTTATGTATATAGAATAAATACACAGCAGTTATTGCAAGATAGTTTTCATATTACTGATAAATAAAGTTCAGACTATAGATTTGGTGCAGGCACCGGTTAAAACATTCGTTTAAACGAATTGCTAGATCAGGTGTCGCTTCTAAACATAAGCCAAAATGTTTTGAAGCTGTAACTTGGTTCCGTGGTTTTTGTAGTGTATATATTGCATATATTGTAAGCAGAGAATTAATAATTCCAAACTGAATGAATTACTTTTCGATACGAGTGACAAAGAGTAAGTGTTTTGTTGATATTTATTTGTAACGAACCCAGCAACAGCTTAATAATGTGCATTCTTTATATAATTCCGAAAGAATTTAATATAAAATCTAGTGATTGTGTTATTAGCAATGAGTTTGGTGTATTTGTCATAACGGATATTATATACCAGTATAACTGAGGGTATTCATAATTTATGTAAATTATAGGTTCACGTTGCATCAACTAATTTAAGTCATATTAAAACGTGCGTAACATTCGTTTGATATTAGCATACATATGTTTCACCTTATCAAGGATCTTCAGTGCTACTGGTCAACCTAATGTATTATACGGAGAAATTCGTATATGTAACAATAGATAATATATTACTTATTATTGTTTATTCTTAGAAAATTATTTTTTATACCTCGGTGCTTTCATAACTACTAGGGCTGAAATTGATGGATGAATAATTATTTTAACTCTAAAATAAACAATAACAAATTGCTCCCACTAAGATCATTCAAAGGGATTTTATTTTTTATTGACATGTTCTACCACACAGAAAAAACTGAAAAAATATATAATGAACCTAAATGTATACAGTCTAAAATTATAACAAAAAGGCAAGTTGGCACCTCAAACCAAACTCAAAAAAACCACCTCTCAAAAAGGGAAAATAATGATAACTGTGAATTGAGTGATCGTAATTAGTTTTGTTTTTTTATAGAATGCTCATAATCAGTGTTTACTTACATGTTTTTTTTTTTAACGTGATAGCTTAAGTAATTCCTGAGAAAAAAAATATTGAATTTTTCCACCCTTACGCTCATATCTCGAATGAAGTGGCGTGGATGAGCTATTTTTTGGTATTTACAATATGTGTGACAGTAGTACTCATTTGCTTTAATTTCAACCGATAGCTTTAGGGGTACTTTTACATGGCTTAGCGGAGTAGAGCCTTTAATGCATACAGTACTGCCGTACGTTCCAACCCTATGTACTGCAGATTGAATGAGATTACACACAGACACGGTGCAATTGTAGTTCAAACTGTCCGGAATGGTATATCTTGTAGTACGATAAATCGTACTGCCTACGAGCCGTTAAATTAGCGCTTTTAAACATTTATCTCCGCATACGAATAGAGAAGCTACTTTCAATATTAGCCAAAAGAAGTGAAGAAAGCTTCAAATGTTCAAGGACGAAATTTTGAACTTAAATGAAGTTAATTAGAACATATTTCAAATATTATCTACCTCATCTATCCGTTCTTTATAAAACTACTAGTTCAATCAAGGTCATGACGAGTTTGTATTTACTCGCAAATTAAATTTACCATGTAAATGGTATATATGTTATTACGCATGTAATTTAGGGACAGATGATGAAGAAAATAAAAGTGGTCTAACTCTTTTATAAATTCGAATTAGATAAATAAATACCCAGACAGAGTCACAACAGATTATATGTACATATAATAAAATTTAACTTCTGCGTGTCTTAGATGCGTACTTCAGGTCCACTTATAACCACTACATTGTCACCATTTCGATTCAGTGCTGCGTTGGTGTCCTATCAATAATATGCGCGCACCGCGCTCACACATGTTGTACACCGATTAACTCGTTAAAACACACAACACTCTCTCGTCAAGAACTCGCCGCATATTAGATGATTACTCAGTACAATTGAAAGTAATTCAGTATATCCTCATTGCCAACAAAACGTTGCTAACCTTCAGCTTGCAATTCGTCCAGAGGTATTATTATTATTATTATATTATTATTTTCTGAGAATATATTTTCCTAAATTTTATTACAGCTATGTATAATGAGAAACAGACAGCATCCGTGTATTTTGCTTAATCTGTGTCATACGATTAAAAAAGGTTATAAAAATTAATGACATGTTTATTTCAATCTAATATCAATTGATTTGGCCTATGACGAAGAACACATACGAGGACGGCCTCGAAAAAGTACACATATCTACAGAGTGTCGGAATTGACGGTATTTTAAATAAATAATTGGCAGATTATGCAATAAATTACAAATTAGTGTACTTAAATGGTCGGTAGTAAAAGAACATCGATATTTTATCTTTTTCACATTCACAGTTTAGCTGCATCTTTCTATATTTTTATCCGAGGGAATAGCAAGCAGCATGCATTCAAAAACAAACTACTCAGTGCTACACTTTCTACACTGCCTTAAAACAGGATAGAAAATTCACTCTTTACGTGATAAAATATGCACCAATGTATTGGTGTAACACCAACGAACAAACCTTACATAAACATTAATTAGGTATATTGTAACGGAGTTCTCTGAATGAACGCTGGTCTTAGATTTCTCATTTGCTGTTGAAGTGAGAAGTTTGATTTAAAGACATGATGAAACTAGACGTTAAGAAATCTGTATCTATCGGGTGTAAAACCATCAGCATAATCACAACATACTTTTTACATCGGATTTTTGAAATTTTAGCGATAGCTTAACTACTGTTTGTAAACACTTAAGTAGTTTGTTTTCTTTTGGAACATTTATTCAGTGGAAATTAATATTCTCGAAAAAAACTCGATATGATGAAGCTATTCGTAATAAAATCAATATTTACGTTGATGGTCCAAAAAATACATTTAAACAATTGTGTGAAAAGTTTGGGAGTATTAATTGATTTGGATTTAAAATTGACGAACATGTCAACGGCTTAGTTCGGCGGTCGTACGTGTCGTTGAGGACGATTTATTCGAGCAGAGATATGTTGAATCTGAGAACAAAACGGCTATTTTGCGAGGCGTTGTTTTGTCGAATGCTAATTGAAGACACGAGTGGATGAAGGTGTTATGTTACAAAATCAAACTTTTTCAGAAATTAAGTTTTTTTATGTAATTTTTCTCAAAAGTAGTGTATGTATGTATGTAAATAGAAGGATGATGTTACACTGCGACCTAAAAGATCTATTGTGTCCCCTATTCTTGCTGCTTTCCAGCTGGCCTTCCAATTCTTTCCTTTCAGAAAATGCTAGGATGTCAGAGGGCCCCAGTCTAGGTAAGTCTCCCTCTTCAATTTCAACATGCTCCCCAGGTGCAATTGCCCTCGAGTTCCACAGTGCTACGCAGTTTGAGAAGAGGTGGATGAGTGTTTCATCCTGTTCCCCACAAAATTCTACATTTCAGATTCCTTTTCCAATCCAAGCTTACTCAGGTGTCCTTTCAGTCTACAATTGCCTGAAAGTATTCCTTTAATATCCGAACATTGTCTTACTCAGGTTGATGGATTTCTGTAACCTCTTCTGGTTATAATTTCCCAGAAGAATTTTACTTTGCCTCATTCCCTGGAGATTTTCCCAGTAACTGATTTTCTCTGCTCCCATTTCTATTTTTAGTTTCTTCAGTATTGTACTGCTACTTAACCCGCAAAAGGGTTTAGGCCCTACAAAAGGCATTCCAGCACCTTTTTTTGCGAGGTTATCCGTTGTTTCGTTTCCTTCCACTCTTGTGTGACCCGGAACCCACAGGAGGGTTACTTTATATCTTTTGCCTAGCTCATTTAATTTCCCTAGGCATTCCCAGACCATCTTGGAACTGATTTCATATGAGCTCAGCGCCTTGATGGCTCCTTGACTATCAGACATGATGATAATCTCCTGCTTCCGATAGTTCCTATTCATATTGCACTGAACACATCTTTCAATAGCGTGTATTTCCGCCTGAAATATACTTGGGTATTTTCCCAGGCTTTCGAAATTTATTGAACCGTTCTAGGCCCATATATTCCTATTCCAGTTCCTTCTGCCGTTTTGAAGCCATCAGTATACCATTTGATGGCATTTCTATTCAAGTTCAAGATGGTGTTACGATCCCACTTGCTCCTGTTATTTAGCTTTATGGTGAATTCCTTCACAAAGCTACATTTTTTTAACATATCATCCGGGGCATTTCCCAGGTTTGATCACCGTCAGGAGATTGAGGCCTATGCCTAATCATTCCTATCCTTGGCCATTCACAGTGTGGTTCTTTTCGCCACGCCCTCTACTACAATGTGGAGGGGGGTAAGATCCAATACTACTTCAATAGCTGCTGTTGGGCAGCTTCTCATAGCCCCCGTTATGCATACACATGCTAATCTTTGCACTTTCGAGAGGTTAATTCTCGCGGTGGTCAGATTAGTTCTTTTGTTCCATGCTACTGATGCATAGGTGATGATCGGTCTCACTATCGCTGTATACATCCAAAGCACTATTTTTGGGTTACATCCCCAATTTTTCCTTTGCAAGTTTCTGCACACCATCAGATCTCTTTTGAGGCCTTGTTGGTTAGTTCAAACGTAGTTGTAACATACCCTTCAGACATTCACAAAGACTCGAGTGGTCTTCTGGAATTTTCTGGATTTTCGACTGGTGCATCGTAAAGCATGGGATACAAAACACCTTTATTCATGCAAAAACGACAGTTATTAAAAAACGACATAGCACCTTCATCCACTCGTATCTTCAATTATTGTGATGTGCTCTACGGTCCTTTCATTTCAAGTGCTTGCATTCGCAAGTTACAGAAGCTTCAGAACTCGTGCATTCGCCTGATCTTTGGAATTAGACGCCGGGAGCATGTATCGCATAAGTTGGGGGAGTTGGGGTAGCTGAATATGGTGGGCCGTCGACATCTTCATAGCGCGACATTATTTCATAACGTTTTAGTCTCAGTATTTATTTAACAAAGTTAGATATAGGACTGACGTGCATAATTTGAACATTAGGTTCAAGGGTACACTTACCCCACCTCTACACGCCACGGAATTCTTTAAAAGATTGTTTAGTTATCAAATAACACGTCATTACAATAATATCCCTTTGCAGTGTAAGCTTTCGAGATCGATCCTTAGTTTCAAAAGAAAAACATTTCTGCATTTTTTCCAAAGACCTATTGTAACCAATACATTCTTTAAAGCCTAATTGAAGGTTGAGCGGGCTGGCAATGGTGGTCTGCTGGCTTGTGCTTCTACTGTTTTGTTTTACTTACATATTTGTTGGTGTTCGATGTTTGAATAAACTTTTTCTTGCTCTCTTTCTTTAGTAGTAAGATTTATTGATGGTTGAGTGGAAGAGCAGTTGCCTCCCAATTATTGAGAGCATTTCTCAGAAGAACGGTATCATAAATTCCTTAGTCCAAAGAGCCATTGCCACCTAATTCTTTATCCAGAGAGTTATCCCATGTCACCGATATCCTAATCAAGAATCCCACACACCAGATTCAACATACCAGAATACCAACACCTCCATCCTAGACCCAACACATCCAAACCCCAACCTATCTCCCCTATATCAAAGGTGACACCCACCGTATAGGAAAAACTCTGTCCAACCACAACATCAGAACAGGCTTTAAACCTAACTCCAAACTATCAAATTCCTTTCCCGACAAATATCGTATGCTTTCGAAGCTCCTGGTGTTTACCGAAATTTCGAGTTCTTTTGAATTTATTTCTTCAGAAATTAAATTACTTATCGAATAAACTACTTAATAGACTGCAAAGTAAGTTCTATTTTAAAAGCTACTAATCAAAAATTTGTTTGATGTTTTTTTTTTCTTTTAGAGTAATGACAGGACAATTAAACCTGTTTTCTTAAAATTCTGGAGACTTTCGTCTTTGAAATATAAAATAAAATGCGTCAATAACCACAGTATTCTTGGAGGATCGTTTCCGCTACTCTCGGGGGACTGGACAGTTTTGGTTGAAGGAAGATTGGGATTTTCTCTTGATTTCGAAACTATTTTTATGGCTAATTCTTGGTATTTTAGCTAGTGATAACATTTTGCGGATCTGTTGGATGTTGATGACCTTTTCTGACCTGTACCGGGGATCGACGCGTTGCGCTCTATTTTTTTCTTCAAAGCGACGTGCTATCGTCATTCTTTATTCCAGAGCCTTCTTCCACGATCTTCGATCCATCAATCCACGATCGAATTTAATATCACATGTTTTGACAACGAAATTCGCAATGCGGAATACAATCCCAGTCTTAAGTCGAGTGACTTAAGATCAATTAACTTGTAAATAGTTATTAAAATTTAAAATACTGATTCTTTTTGACTAGTATGCTTTTTACACGGTAACATAAACATTTCAATTATAATTTTACATTAATTAATAATATTATCATAATGTGTACTTTTGTACCGGTCACTTACGTCAAATCCCTGAATTTCAAATGGCTACTGATCATTTGCAATCTGTTGATGACATTGAATATTTTTGAACACTTTGAAGAAGCTTCTATTATTTCATTTGTAAAGCAGGCTATTATCGCGTGCACTTTATTGCATCGTTGAATTCCATAAGTATATAAATTTAGTGAGAATCATCAAGCCAAAAAAATTATATATATTAATCTACAACGCCGACAGTGACATAATCGCACCATACCGTACAATCGGCGAATGCAAAAATCCCTAGTATTTTATTGGTCAAAACAGTCGTAACGTAAAAAATATAAAATATATGAACACATAATGAAGGAATACAAGGCAGATTTTTTAAAGCTTTACACTTTGCAGTGGATTGATCTGTATCCCATTCTACTCCCCTCATTTTAAATTTAAGTGAATTTATTTATACAAGGATACCTAAGTTTCTTACGTTAATAGGAATTTCATTTTCTAAAGTGATGATATCTAGAATCTATTATTAGAAGCGTCACTCTCTTGTATAAAAATAAAATTACATTTCACAATCACCACGCCAACACAAAAACAAAATGGTGGGTGGGCAAAATCACAGCAGTCTTTTAGCAACAAATATTTTTTAGTAATTAACGCTAACTTGTCACGCAACACGTATGAGTAGTTGACATGATGGTAAGCTCACATCAGATAAAAAATCAAGACCAGAGAAGCAATTGCTTTTTCTCGGCAAGTCACCGTTTTCTATCTATGTGTATGTCTTCCTGGTTGCGACAGCTATTGTAAGACAAAAGGCACACGTACGAACTCCCTGACATACTACAAGACCATGCTATCAATAGCGAGAACAATTTCTTTTGTCTTACTTCCTTCAATCTTTCTACAGCCAATTACTACGTGAGTGAATTTATGGAAAGTCGATTAATTGTTCTATACGCTGAAAGCATTAGAAATAATATTTGTGATTAAGTTACATATCGAAATGCATTTATATAAGCGATACTTACACTTTCAACACGGAACCTTCAGAGTTTTTGTGCATGAACCATAGTTTTTTTTTACAGATTTTCAATGAACTGGGTTATTAGAATATCTCGAGATATCTAACTAATAATCTACTCACAGGAAATATTTTTTTACTTCCGAAGCACCAATATACAGGGTGTTAATAACAGCTTCCTTATTTTAAATAAAATGGATCAATTTTTTATGGATCTAATAAATTTATCTCATGTTATGTATAAAAGTTCTTCTCTCTTGGAATACGTCATATGCGAGGCTGTGGCCCTCAACATCAACGATTTTATCGCTGTTTCTCCAATCTCACATCCGTGTCCATCTCTTCTGTGAAGTATTTACCAATCTTGATCTCTGTAGTGTCAGATTTTCTATTTTTTTTAGTGTAACTACTCGGTGTGGCTTTAAGTATATCTTTTTTTATTATAGTTTGCCTATTTAGCAGATTATAATTATCTTCATACACAGGAAACAGCTGATTGTGTTTATAATGTCGAGGTATTTCTTAAAATTCGTGAAAGTGAAGCGATACCTTGTGTACTACACTAGCCATAGGCGTCTCCATATCATAATTAGTTCTCTATATCAAAACATTGCGCTGCATTCCATACATTACATGGTTCTTTAAGTTCGGGGTTTCAGCCGACAAATGTTGATGTCTGTTTGATATATTTTGAAATATATAGGTACCAACAATAAGGATAAAGAATCGTCATCCACGATTGTAATCAGGGAATCAGTTATAAGCGCATGTATTAGATAACGCATTAACTGTCAAATAAATCCTTAACATAAAAAGGATCAAAGATGGACATAAGCGTATGTTGTTGATAAAATAAACAAAAAAAAGCGAACCGAATTATTTGAAAACAACTACCCTATAAACCCCCAGAAAAGTGGAAGAAATGTATCTGTCACGTCTCAAAAAGGAAGATGGAATGTGAAAATTAGATGGAATATGAACGATTCAATAGAACTTTGCTTAATTCCAGTGGCAAATAGTAACTCAAAATGACTTTTTATCAGTTAGTGATTAACATTAATGAGAGAAATTACAAATAAATTTTATATGTTAGGTTCCAAGAAACCTGTAGTATAGCTCGACGTTTCGATGAAGTCTATTTCGTCTTCTCCTGTACCAGATGAAGTGTCACACTACTGACTGTGCTGCGCTTGTATTTCTACTGACTTTCTAGTTCGATCGGATCGGTGTGTTTGGTCGAACAGGTACTGGATTTTCTGTTAGATCTATGTAACTTACTTGGGTTGTCTTTTCTTACACCATTGGTGCCGAGGTGGGTTTAATAACGCAATGATCAAATAAAATTGGTTTCCACATTAAGGAGAGGCGTTGGGTGACGTCTCGTTCATTCATTCATGCTTGATGGACGGACGTTTACATATTTCTACAGCTTTCCTTATAATCCGAACTTGAAGAATATTTGGCCAAAGTCTTAGTGTTTTCAGAATCTACAGTGTCCTGCCATAATTACATGTTACGTTAAAGAAGAAGTGTCTATTTTAACTGCTATTGTGAGCTCGTCTCTCCGCATTTCTGTTCGTCTGTTGCATTGATCAGTGTTTGTCTATAGCTTTGCGTGAAATTTCACATACTCATTAGTCTTAGATAGATAGATAATCCGATAGTCAAAGGCACCATACGTAAAGGCACAACACTCAAATCTGCTATGAAAACACAACATTGAAACCATGCATACAATTCACCAAGAAAACTATAAAGATAGATTCCCGCTAGAAAATTCACTAATCGATACAAAAAAAGTGCAGTTAGAAGAGCCAAATTGAATTATCCTCGTTCACGAAAAAACAATTTCGTAACATTGTAGAGCTGAATATGGTTTCAATAATATTCAATCTTATTGTCAAATTTGGGCACATGTTTAATATATATTTCTTTCAATGAGTTCCTACAGCTGCGGCAAGCATAAATTTTATCATTTTAATACCAGCATTTTCGATTTAAAACCGAATGAAGAATCTCACTAACAATAAGTGCACCTTTCTCGCTAATTTATACACATTTCGTATAATATAAAAGGATCTGATTCACGTTTAAAATATAGGATATCACCAACTGACTAAGCGAATTTTAAATAGAAAAACTTTCGTAGTAACTTAATAAATCAATATTCAGAAACAATATGCACTAATCTTTGTTTATATGCTCATCGAAATAAACTGAAAGACTAGTATTTTTAGATTTGTCTTCTTATACTGACATTATCGCTTCTTCTTTAGCAAGATTTACATAAATTCGGAAATATTTTTTAGATTGATTAAATCCATATTTTATTCATTTATTAAATTTATTTAAATTATTCCAGTGACCTCACGCGAAATATCTGACATTTAAATAAATTATTTTAACATTTCTCAAATCGAGGATAATATCGAAATTGCTCCTAATATGAACATAATCGTTAATCCTAGAAATTATTTTCTTTAATGTAGCGTTAAAAGAACCTACAACTTTCGCGGTTAGATAATTTTTGAATTATTCACCAAGACAATAAAAAAATTTAATAAGTCAATAAATTATAAATAAACGAGACTCAATTAGATACATATCTCACAAAGTAGAAACAGTTTTAAATACCATGGGCTATCTTCACAAGACGATCTTCCGATTGAATTTTTCTGGTATACGCTTTGAAATATTAAGTTATAGATTATTTTGTAGTTGGTAGGTTTGCTTTACATAAGGTTAGCTGCTTTGACTATACTCTGTGAACCAACCTATTTCTATTTCCGGCAGAGTTGTCGGTAAGTTCATTCCGCCAGCAGTGTCTTCGCTAATTTAGTGTAGCATCTTAAAAAAAAAAACATTGCAGGCCGTTTTTTGTTCCTTGTTGCATGACCTATATATAGATCTATCTTTAAAGATTACTATTTTTTTTTTGACATTCCTTAGACAGCCGCGTCTAAGGATTAACATTCTTCATCATCACATCTCCGTGCTATGTCCTTGCCTATTGAAATAAAACTCATGTTTTCTTATGATATACTCGGTAACTAGAAGTCGTGTGGTAGATTTCAACTATGTTTGTCTTTGATCTTGTCGAATTGAAAGCGTAAATGTACTTATTTTTTTTTGTAACTAGTATCAAAATGCAAGTAAGCAAACCGTAATGCCGAAAGCAAACCGGCCAATACCAAATATACCGCCTTGAAAAAAAATCTCTTGAATGTTACGCATAAACACGTAAGCATATAAAAATAAATACATGCAAGTAAAATTAAAAGAAAACATTAAACAAATTCGGAGTTAAATATTTTACCGAAGGTAAGCCACTATTTTCATAGTTTCTCATATATGATCTCTCATTGCGCGGTGTGCGCATAAAATTGCCTGTAAGTATCTGTGTATGTTTGTCGCCGTATACGTATTTTCAAAAAATAGAATATGTTTATCATCATTCTATAATCATCAAATATTTGTCAAAATATCGTAACTTATTTTTGTACAATTATCTTAGCATTTGTGTAGTGGATGAACTTTGATCTACGTTTGTAAGACATATGTACGAGTATAACACAAAATTGATAAGAGGTCAATGTGGTTACACCTTTCACTTGAGTGCGTAGCGGCAGTGTAAACATTGTCATTCTAGACATTCACGATTAAGTCACCTGTGTTCTGTCAAGCGTCAATAAAAAATAATTAGTAGTTTCTTCTTATTCACGGTATAAGTAATACATATGGTCATATTAATAAGCAAAGCAATATAAATTCCTAAGTATTCATAAAACTAATCTACGAAAATTCCACTAGTGGTTTTATTTTATTGGAGATAATTACATTAACTATTACACTACGCTATCGAATATAAACAGAATCTTATCAGCGTACACGATAGAAGATAGATCGTGTTGAATGGGTTTCAAATTTACTTTAAAGGGCGCTCCAACTTTCTGCAATATTACAAGTTTTAAAAGTTTATAAAAAAACACCCGATATGGTGTTTACCTTTTCACACGCGTTGTATACCTCTGTGTTCATTAATTTTCTGAAATACTACTTTATTGTTTGGAAATCAAAAATTTAAAGATATAAAACAGCAAAATATAAAGAAAAATATCTAATAAGAAAGAGTAATCGAATATCGGATACATTTTCAAAAATATTGAAGGCAAACTAATGCCCACAAACGTTCAACCGCTTGAATATGGGTTCATTGAATATTCCAATTGTTCAACGTGTTTACTAAAAAAAAAAACAATTATCGGTAATGCTTACATCGATTTACATACCAGGTGAAAAGTTAAAAGCTGTGGATTGCATTCTGGGCGACTGAAAATAGGAAAGACTTCAACTGTAGGGATACCTACGTACGAGGCCGCAGCACATATTTATTCAAGTTCGGCGAGTCGTCACGCTCATTGTCGACCGTAGTAAAATTAGAGAAAATAGAGATCATTCTTATATCACTATCAATTTTGATGATAGGAATAACAAAAAATAACAAACATAGCTTCTAAAAAACCTAAGAATGGTAAATAAAGTACCTATTCGTCAGTAAATAGTATATTATCGAGAAAATATTCATATTAGGGATATTTATTAATCATTAATACACAAAATTCCATGCGCCGGTAATAATTGCCCGGTAAAAGTTCTTCGGATGTGCTAAATTTATACGACCGATATTTATTCTTATGTAAAAGATTTAAAACTTTTCCCCTATCATTAAATCCGTAAGCAATTTATTTAGATGTCATACAAGGATTTTATTTCAGTAATGCACAAACTTATTTCAATATCACTGACATTTTTCGGTAGGGCATATTTATTTTAGTTATTTATTAATGCAAACGTTGTTTCAAATCGTCGCACTGTATTACGAATAGTAGTTGCGCTAAGAATTGAACTTTCCGGATAATTTTCTGCAAATAAATCCTGTGTAACTTCTGTTGAATTGTCACTGTAAAATTGTTTCACAATCGCGGGTCGTTCTTCCCACCTCGCAATAGACGGAATGAGGGCTATGCTGAATTAATTTAAATTGAAAAAATCGATGTGGGAATAGCATTTTGTAGTAGTTAGACAAAGGCAGAGAGTAGCGGCGAGTGCTTGCTATTAGACAGCGATAGCATGCGGATTGGAGATGGTAAATCGAACCGTATATCCGACACACAACTGCCCAGCAGAATAGTATGCGCATTTCCTGACTTTCTTAACTTATAGAAGTCATATTTTTCATCCTTCTTTTATCATATTACGGCAATCGATAGGTCGAAAGTGCGCTCTTGGTATGTTCTTATATTTCGCGATGAAAAGGAGTGATATAATATCGGATATCGCGACTCGTGTCTTGTTAATGTCCGGAAGGATAACCATTTAGACAAGGATAAATCTATAGATAACACTTAGGAATGCGCAACGTTCGGATTAAATGAGGGCCGCTATTTTGATGTATCACAGAGCTATAATTAAACAATTTAAACATAAAACAAGGACGTAATGGTAATGATATTATAAAATAAAAAATAAGTAAAATAGATTATAGATAATTAATATGATACATACATGGAATCGCATGCACGAAAAAATAATATTTTTAAAACAAGCAATCTTTTTCAAAAATTATGTTTGTCTAACCAAAGTGGCTAATAAACTACCTGAAAGGCATAAAAATTGGTAACATTAATATAAAATTATTTACTCTATCTCTAAAAAACATTTTTTTTCTTCAAAATATAATAAATAGTAATAGTTTATCCTACAACACACTATACAGGGTTTTCCACGGAAATGGCTGGTTAGAAGTTTTCCGGCTTAACGAAAGTCCTCAGTTTTAAAAATTTGGGGTTTGCAACAATTTGGCACTTACTTTCTTTCTAAAATATTTTCACCTTTTTTGCACTTCCGGTTAACCGGAAGTCGCCACGAACTTTGTTATTTTAAATGAAACAGCCTATATATTATTATATTTTTGAATTTACCATAAAATTCTAGTGAGGCTTACCATTAGGGTATCTTATACTATCTTCAACTGTTTCTTAAGATATTACGATTTTCTTAAATTTTGACATTTACATTGTTGTATGTAATTGATTAATTCTCACTGATTTAAGTGTCAGAAATCTCCGACTTTGAAATCAACAAGTACTAACATTGTTTTACCAAAACGTAGAAAAAAATTCAGTGACATTATACGGGTGTTTAAAAATTAGTGACATATTCAAGAATATTGACAGAAGTAACATTCAAAATTAGCAGGCCTAAATAAATTTCGTCAAAAACTCACACAATTTTCTTGTGAAAAAATAATGGTGAGAATCGAACAAGCATCAATTGACTAAAGAATTGATTTACTTATTATTATTGTTATAATCATTTTTTGTTACACGTCGCGTGTTCAGATAAATGCATATTATTATGGAACTTATGAATTAGATAATGAAAAATATTGAAGGAGCTTGTTTTAACCTGGATACTTTAAATTTATTTTACATTCACTGAGAATGCAGGATGAACTTATAGAGAATTTACGGTAATTATAGGAATTTATTTCGGCTAATATATCTAATAAAATTCAGAAAACTTTGAAATAATACATTACACAGATTACACACTGTACGCAACTTTCGGTACTACCAAGCAAGATTTAATGATTCGTGTGACGAGTACGTTTTGATGAATTAGACCCAGTTGAAGTGAGAAGAAGTATAAGGCGACACATTAAGACGTTAAATAATAAAATGCTTGGACGTAAACGGAATTCACATTGAGCATTTTTTTTTGATGCTCTATGTCATGGTTCAAGTTTATGCTGCTTGTAAATTGCATTTGTTAAGTATGCGTGTATCTAAATATTCTTCATAAAAACCTTTATAATTTTGAAAATACTTTAATATATCAAAAACTTTAAAACATTTGTCTGACAAGCACACTACGTTTTAGTGAAACAATTTTTGTTATGTTTTCGTCGTTATCGTTTATGCCATTTCCCTTAATTTGAAACCAAGCTATTAAGAGAAATCATTTCAAAATTTTCTGGATTCCGTTAGATATATTAACAACCAATAAATTCCTTTAATTACTTCGAATTCTCTATAAGTTCTTCCTGCGTTCTCAGTGAATCTAAAATAAATTTATAGTATCTAGGTTAGAATAAGCTCCTCCAAATATTTTTCATTATCTAATTCATAAATTCCATAATAATATGCATTTATCTGAACACGCGACGTGTAACAAAAATGATTATAACAATAATACTTATTAATAATAGTAAATTGCTGTGATGTTAATGTCATGGCCCACCAGCTAGAAATTATTCGGGCCATTTGAAAGCGGTAATAAACAAAGCGAGTAATTTAAAAGAAAACTACTGAAGATGGGTATAGGGAATGCTACAGCAAATCGGTATAGAATTTAATTGTACATCCAAAAATAGGAAAATGTACAGGATGTTCTATTTGAAAAAATTAAATAACAAAGTTCGTGGCGACTTCCGGTTAACCGGAAGTGCAAAATATTTTAGAAAGAAAGTAAGTGCCAAATTGTTGCGAACCCCAAATTTTTAAAACTGAGGAATTTCGTTAAGCCGGAAAACTTCTAACCAGCCAGTTCCGTGTAAAACCCTGTATATGTAGATCACCGCAAGTGCGTCTGACTTTCAAAAAAAGAAAGCAGCAGTGGAAAATTGTTGGTTTCGTTCCGTCCTAGGCCATAATATATAGTCGTTTAATAAAGGCATTTTGATGAACCGCAGCGTTGGCTTTTTCCCGGTTTAGTTTTGTTTCAACCTGTAAACTTCACCAAATTAATGACGGCAATGTTAAGAACCGACAACGGTCGATGATGGCCCGGGATATGTTGGCAAAATGTCGGCTTGAGCCTTCTATAGGCACTGGCCCACATCTGGCATGCTGGTGTTGGGCCTTTACTAACATTACTGGCAAGAACATTTTCAGCCTGCTCTGGCACAGTACATTTGTGTTTGTTGGTTATATATACATAAAAGAAATCATATTTTTACAGCTAGAAAGGGATTACGTCGATATTTAGTTCAAATTTGCAATATTTAGGTCAATTAATATTTTTGGGGTGCAATAAACACACTTTGTTATATGACATTTCTTTATTGGTGGTTAAACAATATATGTTCCGTTATTTTTTTTTCTTAAATCGCCTTGCAGTTCTTGGGTTATGTTTTCACTAGTGCTGTTATCCGAATCCGAATAATTTTTGATCCGGATCCATTATCTGAAACCTCAGATCCGGATCTACTATCCGAAGCTTCGTATCTGGTACAATAATCACTAAGATTTATTAAAAACATATGTAATGCAAAGTGAGTGTGTATATATCTTGCACGTACGCTAATATTGAGTTGGTCGGTAATTTATATTTTTTTCAGATCCGGAACCGAGAACCGAACAGTAGATCCGGTTCCGAAAGTCAGATAGTGGATCCGAACATCCGGATCCCAATTTTACAGGATATCAGCAGCACTAGTTTTCACCAAATTATAAAGCCATACAACACTCGATGCTTACTTGTTTTAATAAGATCGGATGTCCGTCAAGGCTCTATCTGCAATATGATGAAATATGAAATTGCCAATAGTCTTAATCTTTCGAATCAGCTGGCAGTATCTATGTTTTATGTCAATAGTACAGAAATACCTTTATTCTTTCGTTGCAACAGTTTATATTTATTTTCCTTTAGATTCTCTACAGGAGACGTTAACTGCAGCAAGCACTCTTCACAATGACGAAGTACCACATACCCATAATAAGTAGATTATAGTTGGCCCTTACTGATGGAAACTCATGTCACTACCACGGATAATACTTAATCTATCAATGTTTTTACTTCCAGGTACACAACCAGACATTTTATAACATTACAGTAATTCACATCTATAGATTTACCATAATAATACCACAAACCTAACAAAATGTTTTCTTCACATTTGAGTTGTCTTAACAAATATTAAATTTGGGTAACTTAATGTTAATAAAATAGGCGTTAATGGAGACTTAGGGGGGTTGGAGGGGTTAATTACATTCATTACAAACTTTAGTTTAAATAACATTCTAAATATAAAATGTTACAGAGAACTACAACAACGCAAGAATAATCTTAAAAACAGCATGATTTATTAGCCCCTCAAAACAAAATACTGGAACAGCTGATCTGTTTGGCACGGCCTGCATCAAATGCCATGTACAACCTGAAAGTTTGCGAATGCGCAATGGTCTAAACGCTTTCTAATAGTATTGCTCTTTTCTATTGATAACCTTCTAAAAAAAAAAAATTCACCAATTTTTGCCCACCCTTAAGTTTGTACATCACGGAACAATACGTGCTAAATTTCTGTGGTGTTGCTGATTGCATCGCTTGTTATAATCCCGTATATGGTGTGTACTCCGTCTAATATCCGCACTATACTATCTCTAATACAAATTGATTATAACAATGTTTTACTCATTACCCGTATTTAGATTATAACACTACTCTCGACATTTGTGATACCGCACTAATTAATAAACGTAGTTATATATTATTCCATAATATATACAAATAAATATTAATACTTAATTTTGCTGAGAGCATGTACAGTGTTTCACCTTACATATCTACGCATACTAGTTTGCACCGTTCCAAAGGTCGAACACCTGCGAATATAGATTCAAACATTCCTTTCCTATCAGGGTAAACTGTTTTGGAAATGCTGAATGTGTACTTCATGCATATAAATATGCATCTGGCATACACATATACCTACTACATATAGTGCTGGCAAATCTAGTCTTGGGTCGGCATTTACATATAGTGTGACGATATTATGTCTCCACCTTGCGGCGATGTATCTATGCTTTCTACCCCACCTGTAGGTCACGCGTTTCGGTTATTTTCTGGCGCGCGGGTAGAAGATTTATATTTTATACATTTATCCCCCCCCTTCCACTTCCAGTTTTAGTTACGATTGATAATAAATTCAGTGCTGTGCTTTTACTACATAATATTTTTAAAAGTAACTTAGTTACATGTTTCAGGTTGTGATAGGCATAATCGAATTATACAATGATCATCAATAATCGAAAATGCTGTTTCCGTCATTCGAGTCAATGTTCCGGTTCATTAAAGATGGGTTGATCGAGGGCGTTGATGTGTTATCAAAAGCACCCTCGATGTCTAAAAATACTGCAAGGGTAACTTCCTTTTGATGTAGGCTCCTTTCGAGTCCTTCCACCAAACTATGCAGGGCAGCCTCTCCTGGTTTGCCCCTTTGTTATGCCCATTGCAGAGGGCAGAACAAAAGGATTAAAGATGATTTTAATTGTTATGTGTGATCTTCCTAATTGTTTTCTTTACTTGTCACTTAGATAAGATGAAATAGATAATGTAACAGCTTAGCTATAAAACAAATGCAACTGTGTGGTCACTAATACAATCCAATCCAAATAGCTGATCGTAAAGATAACCTAAGTATATCTCTAGAAGATCTATCAATACGGTAAACTTAGCAACTTTTTTTTAACGATGTTTTAGTGATTTTGATAGTATTCATCTTTATAGTGCCGTGCGAGAGTCCCTAGCAAAGGAAATTTACGTTCTATTTGCGAAAATTGTCTCCCCGTAAGACACATCTTCAACACATCAAAACTATAAATTGGTTGTTATCTATTGTACTGGCTTGTTTGTTTAAATTAGGTATTGCATCAAGCTGCATACTGAGATGACTAGAATGACCTATGTGTAGGTGGCGGTCCTAAAAATCTAAAAACTGTGGAACAAGAAAGTAGGTAACTAACTTATTAAAAAAAAATTCGAATCATATATTTTTCAATTAAATTTGGTGTAACTTGGACACAGGTCACTAGTGTTGTAGTCATGAAATAAACCAACATACTACTGCATAATTACATACATTCTTTAATGTTGTTTCTTATAAAACGGCACTAAATACAAAAGAGAGTAACGAACAAAAAAAATTAATATTTTTGATTTTTGATATTTGAGGTTAAGCATTTTTTGTTCTATTCTCTATCCTTTCTCTTTTATTTCTTAGTGTTTTGAGTTCTGAGAGGAAGCTAAAATAAAAACGTTTTACCAGCTTTAATACGATTAACAACAGTTGAATACATTCAAAGTAACCAAATGTATTGACTTCTTGTTGCACTACTATTTGTTTAGTTTAGATATCCATATGACATTTTGTTTTTACTTATTATATACAGTAATCGATGCTGACGCAATATATAAATTGAAGTAATTCTTATAAGCACCAGTTCAAGCAACTATTCTATGAACGAAATAGAATAATAAATTGTTCTCAAAATAAACCCAGCTCTCTCACAATCAGTTTCCTACCAGTCAATTTCTTTTAAGCAGCAAAATAATCATGGTTACCTAAATGTGATTCCTAACATAACTAGAGAGGGCCACCAAAAATGCTTAGATTGTGCGCCTACTTTGATATTTTTTTTTTATTTTTTTACCCATATAGAGTAGGGCCGCAGTTTACAGATGGATCAATACGCACTATGCAAAATTACACGCAAAATAACGATAACAGTCTCATTGTATAGACCGACAACCATCGTTTGCAATTGATGTTCATAAATAAATTCATAAATTCGAACAAGTTTGTATTTTCATGGATGATCGTCGCCTACACCTACAAGCATGTCGCTAACCACTAGTTGATACTTGAAGTGGTTGAAATGCGTGATATGTTATTTCAGTTGCACTTGTTCATTAAATGATACAGTTTCTTACATCTTAATCATATTGCGCTAAACACACACAGTTTTTTTTATTATTTTATCTACTTTTTCAAGAAAAAAATGCTATACTTCTATTAAATATTCCAAATTTATAAATTATTTATATTTCTATGAAACTAAGGTTAATGCTAAGTAAGTATAGTAAGCGGAAATTTTATATTTTATATTTTAGGACACTTTCCCGCGAGACTGAAATACAAAATTTCAGTTGATCAAAGTCAATATTTAATTTTAATAATTTATTTGTCATTAGTTATAAAAACATCGACATTGTCAAACAATACCTAAACATACAGCATAAAAATACAAATATCAAACAGATAAGTATAAAAGGACAAGAGGAATGAAATATAAGCACACCAACAATAATCAATATTTGTTGATGACGCTCCACGACTTCTGTAGAACTTCAGTCTGATAAGTAGAGATGTCACGAAATACTACATTAGGAATAAATACATAGAATAAAGACAGATGTGCAGCAACAATAATGCAATCAGCCATAAGTACAAATTTGAAATGATAACTAAGCGATTAATTTTATTTGATACTTTTAGTTAGTGTTAGTGGAGATATAATAAATTCAAAACATTATATTGTTATAATTGATTTTGACATTATATCTATGTTGTCTCAAATTTTAAACTCACTTCTCTCAGTAAAAAAACTATTTTATTTTTTTTGTACCTAAATTAATTTACTTATACAAAGAATGTTAAATTTATTGAATTTCTTCGTTCATGAATGATATCGTTACTGATTTATAAATTATATATTTCGAGCATGTACATTTGTAATTTTGCGAAGCTCATAGAAAGATAATAAAATTAGAATTTGAACCCTATTTTTTTTAGAAATATAGACCGTCCAATAAAGTTGATCTGAGAAATGTAGATGTCTACGGCCTATCACCATACCCTTCTTACTAACACTTCTTATACCACTTAAAAACCCTGTTCGGCTAAATGCAATATGTATCTGTATTATGCGTGGAATTACCATTAGACAAACATAAAAGCACGTAGTTTAGTTTCGGTTAATATATACAATGAATGTATGTTGAAAATAACGAAGGCTGGCACGCCTTTAAAGCAGATATATCAACGTAATCTGTATTAAGTCTGAACTGAAAACCTATGACATGATATAAGGCAGCAGCACACATGATATGATCAACAATTTCCTAGAATTTAGAAAGTAAATTTCTTTTTGAATTTTAACTTGAAGGATTAAATGTTCTTAGCAAACAAAAACATAGTTCTATTTTCAATTCCGTATGTGCAGTACTAGGAGTAATGAAAGACTATGCAAAGAAGAACATAGCTAACACAAAACGTGTTACAACAGAGACTTTGTCATTTTCTTTTCAAGGTCCTCCAAAGTATTTAGGTATGTAAAATTTCAGTTCTAAATGACCAGGTATTCAAAGCGTTTATGAACAAAAACTGTAGTAGCATATTAGTTAATATCTGGTATCTACCCATACCTATATAACTATTTATTAGAAAAGTTAAACGGCTTAATATGCACTGCAATTAAAAACGAACCACTGTGCTGCGTGAATATTTTCCAAAAGCATTAAACAACGTTTATGATATTCCCTTGGTTTGATTAATTTTCGGGTATTTGTGAGAGAGTCAGCTGTTTCGCGCGTGTTATTTAGGAAACAGTTGTTGTGCTGATTGCGATACTGATGTAAAAAAATGCGTGCGCGATGCACAAGCAATCAGAGTGATGGCTCGCAGACAAGAACGTACACCTTATTAACCCCTTTTGAAGGTGAGCGGATTATTAGGCTACACAAAGACAGCGTTACCATTTGGAAAATTGATCACATTATAAAGGTGTATAAATGAAAAACTGATGCCAGATGCCAGCGAAATCGTGAAAAATGATAAATTAATTGTTTAAGAATGTGAAAACAGGATTAGTGCGATAGTTGATTAATTTCGAATTGTGATCCTCATGTGATCCTCAATCTCGTATCTTTTCACATTATAGAAGTTGAAATATATGGGCTATGGCACCTCTGAAACACAGGCCACCTACGAAGATAATGCGACATGCATTTGAAGTATAATCGCACTTTCTTCCAATATTGCTTTACCATTTATTAGCTCTTTTAAACATAAAGTATAAAATCTTGAAATTGCCAAATAACTGAACAAAATAAAGACATAAATCAAGCAACTGTCAATACAAGAAAATAAAATAAATGTCCTACTTCTCAGTATAAAGCCCTGGATATATTAAGAACAAGAAAAAGCTGTGCAGTTACATGTTAAGTGTACCTACATATATTTTAAAGATTTCTAAGATCTAAAATGAAAGTATTTACTTTGTAAAATTAATTTCATTAAAATAAATGTATCTGTGGTCGAAATCACAAGTAAACTACAAATTTAATAAGTAAATATAAAAAAATGAAAGTTCTCTCAGAATAGCAAATACTTTCGGTTTTTATGAATGTATTATTATTAGAGTGCGGGTTTCAGATCGCCTCTACTGACCAACTAGTCAGACAGAATAGAACAACATATATTTCAAATTGTGCTACACTCATCAGTAGTAGAGGTGGTGTGAAATCCGTAGTATAATTGTTACATTAACTACCTACATTAACCCTAAACCTACCAAGGTGTGCTTTTGAGGCACGATTGATTTTGAAATTGCTGGAACTTTGTAAGTTAACTGCCCACAGACTGGAGGATTTTTGTATTCTCAAAATAAACTATTTAACACAGAATGACATAAAATTTTTTTAAAAATATTTTTCCTATTTTACTAAAAAAAATTAAACATAATTTACCGACACGTCCTACCAAGGTGTGTCTTTGAGCACATACTGTATATATACTATAAAATGCATTGCTACGTTATTTAAAACTAGGTATGTGGGTAAATCCCCCGTAATAAGATATGCTTTATATTTCTGGACTTTCCCCTTGTATGTAAGAACTTCCAGTTGCATATGAAGGGGAATTCCCTAAATGCGTTTTGCTAAAACAGTCAGCTTACAAACTGCATTGCTATCAGTGTATTTGTGACTTTCCTAACGAACGCATTGGCCTTTTTAGGTGTCTATTGGTTAATTTTATTTCTTTTACCTAGTGGAGAGTATAGTATAGACCAGGTAAGCAAAATAAAGTTTTGATTGACCCAGTAAAAATAGATTTGTTGTTTTATGCTTATTTGGTTTTGAAATTATGCAGAAAGTATGACCGATTGGTTGACTGACCGACGCCGCCACTAACTGAAAAGGAGTTGCTCGATGCATTGTACGAAAGTGATGAGGATTTGGGAAGGAATGTAAATGATGGTGAAGATGAAGAAGAGCCAAATGACGAAACCTCTTCTAGTGAAGCGGATTATCAAGAAACTGGCGATGAAGAAAGCGATGAACAAGAAGGAAGTGACGATAGTGATGCTAATGATGAACCGCCCGGCCATTCGCAAACTTTTATTGGAAAAGATGGTACCGAGTGGAATGCCACGCCGATTGCCAAGGGAAAACACGTGCACACAACATAATTACAACAGCTTTGAACAAAGTGAAACTTCCACCTGGAGTGCATGTTTGATACTCCTTGTGACGCATTCAATTTGTTTTTTGATGATACGGTTATTGGTGTTGTGGTTACTTTCACTAATGAGGAGGCTGTTCGTATTCTTGGCGATTTGTGGAAACCAGTTGACGACGTTGAAATCCGTGCTTTCTTGGGCCTTTGATTACTGCTGGAAGAATAAACAAGGAATGGTGGACTATAATGAGCTATGAATCCTTTATATGGAAATCCTGTTATCGAGCGTGTATGTCACGAAATAGATTTACTCAATTACTAAGATTATTCGTTTTGACGATAAAGCGACCAGAACCCTCCGAAGGCAAAAGGACAAGTTGGCAGCAATTAGAGACCTGTGGGACCGTGTTAATACAAACTTGCTGAAATATTATCTTCCTGGCAGTAATCTAACCATCGATGAACAACTGGTGCCTTTTAGAGGTCGTGTATCTTTCCGACAGTACCTGCCAAGCAAGCCAGATAAGTAGGTATGAAATTTGGTGGATATGCGATAGTGGAACTAGTTATCCGTTACGTGTATATCCGTACTTAGGAAAAGAAGGTCTCAACAGAGCAGAAAACTTAGCGCAAAAGGTGGTTGAAGACCTTGTGAACCTTTTCTGAGAACTAAAAGGAATATTACGTTCGACAACTTCTTCACCAGCTACGAGCTTGCATCCAGTTTGCTTACCAAAGGCCTAACTTGTGTAGGAACGCTCAGAAAAAATAAGCGCTGCATACCACCAAATTTTTTACCTCACAGGCGACGAATATTGAAAGCAACTTGTTTGGTTTTCAGAGACAATGACTTTGGTATCTTATGTACCTAAGAAAATCGCTGTGTCATATTATTATCTACAATGCACAACGACTCCACCATTGATGAGGAAAATAAAAAAAAATCTGAAATCAATAAGTACTACAAATTCCACGAAAGGAGGGGTGGATACACTTGATCAGATGTACATACATATTCAGTGAAACGCAAAACTAATAGGTGGCCTTTGGTCTATTTTTTTCAATATAATTGATGGTGTGAGTAGCTTCATTTGTCATTTGGAGAAATATCCATCTGACTGGCATATTTCCAAAAACGAAGACTTCGCAAAATTTTTTTATGAGAAATTACAACAGAATTAGTACTGGGGCAAATTAGACGTCGTAGTTTGAGTGGCTTGCATAAAAGTCATACTTCATTGATACAAACTACGTTGAATCAAGTACCAACCACAGGGGAGTCTTCGGCTCGAGAAGTAAGAAAACGAAAACGATGCTATATTTGCCCATCAAAGAAAAGCAGAATGTCAACACAGTTATGTGATAAGTGTAAGCAAACGGTTTGTGGTGAACATTCAGAGAAAATACTCACGTGCACAAATTGCAAACTACATAAATAACTTTCAAATATTTTACTATCTTGTAGTATTTTTAAGTTATATCTTCTGACACACAATATTCTTTCTATATGTTTTAATCTTACTGTATACCTACTACATAAAATAAATAATGCATATTTTGCTATTATTTACAGCAACAATGTGTACAAATAGATGTGTGCCTGTGAGGCACACCTTGGTAGGACACGTTACGATAAAACGTTGGTAGGACTAGGGTTAATGTTTTTGTTCTGAAAAACTGTATAAAAATCGTATTGTAATCAATTGTTTAGAATAAATAATGTCTTTCATTCACTAGAAAGTAAAGTTATATATGCTGAACCGCCTTTGTTAGAAATATAATTTTACTTGCTGTGAATAGTTTGATCATTCTTACATATACAAATATTTTTCTTAGTTGCCAATACCAAATTTACACTTACAGTTAGTAAAATTTTTCTCAGTACAGACTTCCTTAAATTTTATTTAAAAAGTCGGTACATGACGATGTTTAAACCCAAAGTATTTTTTTTATCGAAAAATTTTCATAATGTAGAAGTATGTACAATGCAATCCACACACGTATTTTCCTATTTCTTGTTTATGACA
The DNA here is from genome assembly GCA_004143645.1 of Protaetia brevitarsis. Lineage (NCBI taxonomy): Eukaryota > Metazoa > Arthropoda > Insecta > Coleoptera > Scarabaeidae > Protaetia > Protaetia brevitarsis. The sequence continues at coordinate 19,768 of RXPK01005052.1, read as the reverse complement.
AAAATTCCTTCAGCGATAAAAGTAGGTCGCACAAGTAGAAATGACTTCCAACTGAGTGAGTAAAATATTTAAGAGATCAATTGTATTTATCACTGGATATTTTTGTTTTTCGTTCTTATGTGATTTTATTGTAGCTTACAATTGTAAAAACAAAATTCAAGCTTTTTCGCAATCAGATAAATTATTGTGTGCGCATCTCACAGTAACTCTCTGCATTCTCAGCAACAAAAATGTGTGATTCAATTAATAGATATAGCGGTACAAATTATAATATTTAAAAGAAAACTATAGATAATCTTGCAATTTCTATAGTACTACAATACGTAGAGGACGTGCTAAAATGGTTTGAGAATTAAAAATTACATTAATATTGCAGTATTAACTTTGATGACGCGAAGTGTGCCTGAATATTAACAATTCATATAAAATGAGTAAATAGAATTAACAGTATGCTTGACATTTTATAATAGTGGTCGTTAAATTTAAGACTTGTCGATTTGTCTCAAAACGACTAATCTTCACAAATAGTCTAAACATTTCGAAAAATGACTAATTTTACATTAGCTCAGTTCAAACAAAAGTTGGCAATCGTTAACTCTAATTTGAAATGAACGTACGCCTGGTCGTTCCTAACCATCGCAAATCATTGTTTAAACAAAACTAATATATTGATAATAATACTTAATAATAATGTATATTTATCCACCAGTAAAAGCCAATTACAGGACAATAGAAATAATAACAAACACATACCTTCTGTGCATAATTTTGTGCACGCATTTATAAATACCAGTTAATATGTATGCAAGAACGAAAAGAAAGCAGAACCTAGTATGGCTGTGATGTTAATCGTAGATGCAAAATTATTTGAGACATCAATTTATCACAATTTATTCATAACATAATCGGAACTCCTGTTTAGACATAGTCTACCAATTCGGAAAGTATTTTAAAGATCGTTTTTGAACTCGTTCAGTAGTTATTTCTGGTTAAAAGGTACTTACCGTACCACAGATGCGTATTCTGTTAAAGTTATTGAGTTCATAAAATGTCTACAAGGTCTAATACGATAATAATCTTGGTTACATTTGCGCAAAGGTTGCGATATATAACGTAAATTAACTAAAATAAATGTTAGTCCAAAAAATACGAATAGGGCAAACTTTTGGTATTGATTGGTAGTCACAGTTGTATTCATAAGTTAGTATTAGGTACATATAGTATTTACACCTAGTACCAGACAACTGCAGATTTGACTTAAAGTCCAATGTTGTATTTGTGTCATCCGTTGTTCATTATGCTTATGAAATATACACATGTACAATTTATTATCTATTACCCATGCATTGCAGTGGGTAAGTCTACATGAAAAAGCAAAAACATGATTTTTAATCTAACGCGTTTTAAACCCTAAATACGTTCTCCAAAAAAATGAACGTTTGATTTTCCATTGATATAAATTTTGTCGAAATGAAGGTAATAATTCTTTTTTTATTTCTTTTTTAGTTTTTTCCCCTTGGACTTGGTTTCACAGTCGTAAATCGAAACGATGGATTTTATGTAAAATCGCTGTTTCTGGCTATGAATCGTCCTCAAAACAAAAACCCTAACTAGTTTTGAAATCAGTTTAGCAAATCATTTCCAATAACCGGTTATCATATAATCTACAAATACCGATATTGAAACCAAACTAAAAAAAAAAATACTATAGTTAATTTTTTGCTGGGCTTGCAAAATATCGCTTGCTAATGAGTCATGTCTACATATGAGAACAAGAATTCCGAAGCCATTAGTGGTAAAACTAAAAAGATTAGAAGAAAATATAAATCTCGAAAAAAATGCGGTTTTGTCGAGGAAGAGTTTCTGCAAAGAAGTATATAATAATTATTTTGAATTATATAATCATACTTTTTTGTTGAGATAGGTTCAGCAGATTTAACACCACAAAATTTATTTTGACACAAGTCAAGTAATCTATAATATGGCGAAAAATTTGGAAAGTAGGGTATGAATGGGCAAGGTCAAGGTTAAATGACATGATATTCAAAAAAGTTATTTTAATAGATTGCTTTGGATACAATCTTGACGCCATGTACAAATTTTCCTAAAAGAAATCACAATTTTTTTGAAATAAGTGATATTTTTTTCCCTTTTAGTAGCACAACTGAAGTAAAATCTCTGAATTTAATTGATGGTTTAGTAATTAGGCATAATATATATATATACATTATATATACACTTTTATTATTATTATTTTGTTTACTGCATGAAAGTAGAAATCATTGGATCAAATGTTATTAGAAAATTTAAATAAATAATAAATAACAATGATCAAGTACGAATTGAAATTTTGAAGACAGAAACTTATTTAACATACATGCATTTTGCTTTAAATAAACATAAATATTTTGATTTCAAGTAAGTCTGCGATGTTCCTCCATACAGAATATATTCTTCCAAGGGTTTTATTTTACGTTAAAGAACATCAGAATTTACTTAAAGTATACAATTTTAAACAAGCGCTCCAAAGTTTTTGTTAAAACCTAGTATTTTCTATTGCCGTTCATTAATTCGATTCAAAAACCGCTATAAATAGTATCGTATGCCTATTTTGCGTCTTCTTCATTAGTATGCGTTGTTTTCTGATTTCAGAACCCACTTAAATATTTTCGACGAGATCAATAATTTTATGGCATCTAAGGTATGTAACGTGAAGATTATTTGGTCTAACGATCGAATTTTCAATAAAGGCATGTTTATTATATAGTTTAGAATGAAAGTATTCGTAAAATTTGCTTATTCCTTTTAGATACGATTTTTGCAGCGACAAGTGTCATTCCTAAAAACTGCCTTTTTAGACTTAACTATCTATGAAAGAATTGAAAAATTTTTGTAAGTTTCCACCAAATTCAGAGATTTTATTTGGGTGATGCTACTAGAAGTGACAAAAATGAAAATATGTAATTTATTTAAAGAAAAATAGAAAAAAAAAATATCTTTTTTGCGCCTCCCTCCAGAAACATTTTGTAGTATGTACTTCAAACAGCAGAAAAACTACCGTTTTCCACATGACAGATAGTGTAATACATTGTCATTAAGCTACTATTCAACTTTGCTAAGATGAACTGGTGTCTTCATTGCACTTATTATTGATAAATAGATATTAAACTAGAAACAAAAGTACAGAAAAAGACTTATTTTCGGAAACGTCAAAATACCAAGGTATGTAACATGTGTGCCAACTTGTATTGTCAACTCCCTAGTGTCAAAATTTCTTTTCTATTTTCAATTCAAAATTAAGATTTGTCGACCCAAAAAATAGTGTGTATCAAACGGTCAGAAACACTTTTGCGAGGCCGAGGCAGTAGCCGAGGCCCACAAAACGTAATCATACTTGCAAAATTGTAATTTCTGGCTTAGTAATACAAATAACCATTTTAATTTTTTTTATATATGTTTACAAAAATTTAAACGTGAGCTTAAAATTGAATTCTGAGCATATCTTGTAAACTGAAGTTATCTATAGACACGAATAATCGAAGCCTTACTGTTTGTATAAAATATTTAAAATAGAATGAACAATAAAATAAGTAAAATGCTGATTTATGTGTATAAAAATAAAGTTTATATTCGTTTGCACTAGTAGTTATTCGGTATTTTATAAGGTTTTGCAATTATAACTGTTGACACTGTTTATAGGAAATGGTTATGTTTCGGGAAAAGATGCCATAAAGGTCAGTCTAAACAAGATACATACTTGATAAATTTTAATCAGGAGAAGTCGAAATCATTCACGACATATATTATTAATTGTGTATTTACACATATTAACATATCGTACTCCTTCAATGTCTTGGCACATCGTTAAATATTTTTTCAATATTGATTGATTTAAGACTTTACCATTAGTTACAAACTTTATCCAAGTTCGTTTAAGGCATTATAGGAAGTTATACGCGAATTAATAAAAGCAGCATGAGTTACAATACACATATTTAATAAACGATTCACACTATATAATGTAGATAGGTAGTACATGCGTACATACGTTCATAAATTGTTGATAAATGTGTCACGGATATTCTACATGTGAATGAAAAAGAGATTTATCAAATGCTTTAGAGTAATGATTACTTCTAATAAACTAGTAGGGACATATATAATTAACCCAGAAGTCATTACCTGAGCGAAAATAAAGTCGCTAAGAATGTAAGAAGAACAAGGGAGAAAGTTACTACAGCTTCTCAGCATAAATGTACATGATTAGATTCCTTTTTGTGACGACTCCATTATCATATTTGCATGTAATTGTAAATTATACCACCTCGTAGCAAGAATATAAAGCATCCTCCTCCTTTTATTATACGTTATTTCCAGATGGTATAGTTTGCAATTTGCCATTGCTTTTCAAACATAATTAAATTAATTAAATTTATTTGTACAAAGCACAGTACAGAAGGAAAGCCAAAGAAAGAAAATTTAAACAATATAAACCTGTATAAGTTAAACATTTATAAACCTATCACATTTGCATTTAGCAAATGAGTCCTAAATCGTCCACTCCAAAACTTTTACAGTTAAAACAAAATTTTATGTCTACTAATTAAGTTTATTATGCAACGTGCAAACCGAATATTGCTCTAATTGGGCTCTTCTGTATAAGAAATGTGCGTTGTGCATCGAAAGAACTTTCCCAATGAATAAGTCCATACTTTAATTTAGAATTAAAATCAGAAAAATAAAGATTCGTAGTACGTGAAAAATACAAAACCCACGTAAATTATAATATAAAAACGACATGTTCTACAAAGACAAAGTGATCAAGAATCAACGTAAAATTTCATCAAAATAAATCCCTATCATTTTGACCGATGATACAAATGTCGAAAAAAATTGTTTAAAAATAACCATTTTATTTCATATTTAGTATATGAGAATTAAAGTTTATTTAAAAATACCCACTTGTGTACAATCCTAACAGTTGAATTAGCTAGCTCGACCAAATATCATTATCATTCACATAAATAGATTGATTAATGGATGATGCTAAGCATTGCGCAGTCTCGTTTATACCTATTAAATAAAAACTATAGGTCCTAATACACATTCCTGCGTACCCAAGGTTACACAATACCGCCGCAGATTTTTGTAGTAAACCATCTTCTGACATCCCATATCGCCTTATAAAACCAAATTTTAGTTCTAAATTAAATTACCATTAGAAGAATTAACAATTATTTAAAATTAAAATATAAATATACATTAGCAATATATACCTTAATAAGTTGTTGTGGGATGTAATCTGATATCGTCTTTGATATCGAGTGAACATCTAGCAATAAAAATCTTTTCAATCTTGTATAATGGATAGAAACTAGAAAGTCCTTTGCCGCACAATAGAATTCACGCCGTTGTTATAGAATATAGTGGTACCTCAAGGATCTATATTAAGACCTATATTCTTTTGATTAATATAAACAACTTTCCGCGATCTATTAATTAAGAGAGAGGTTTTTTCTAAACACATTTTAATAAATATTTTAGTAGTCTAGTGCTTTTTATAATGACTAATAAGGAAGAATGAGTGTTTAATCATTGAGTTGTGGCTGAATAAAAAATATAAAAAGCATTTTGCTTGGAAATACCAAATACGAATTGGTTCTCCTGTATAAATCACTTTGCTTTTTCATTTGTTTACCAAAACAAATAATCTACACATGTTGCAACAAAATCGTAAAACCAATTTCATTTTATTTATGGAAACAGGCAGTGGTGTCAACAAGATAAGGTAAAAGAAATATATACAGTTTTGTTCCTAGTTGTGATAATTTCTACCGCATCTAGGCACAGCTATTCTTCTTACACAATTCTCATTTCTTTTTCAAAAATTTATTGAAATTATGTAACAGCATGTAATCAATTGAAGATCTTGAATTCCTCTATCCTCTGCCACATAATTGTCCGTAATAGTTGAGTGTTCTAGTGAGAAATAATTACGCACAAAATATGAAATAAAAGTAATATTGCTAGGTCAACTTGTGATCAAGGCGATATTAGCAACCATAAATGAAGGATGCCGTATTGAGTAAAGAGGGGATATCTTACCATTTGAATCCTGCACGTGAGTGCCGTGTGTCAAGTGGTGGAGCTGTGCATAGTAATGATGATGATGAAGAATGCATTCTAAATCCGTACAATTTAACATGTTGATTAATAAATAATAACAAACTTCATAGAATGGGCGTTGAAAGGTAAACCATCCCACTACACTTTTTTATTTCTCGGTTCAAATGAAACAGGGTGCTTTTCACGATCACATTCCACTTTATCTTGCCAGTTCAAAATTAGGGAGTTTTTCGCGTTTTTTTTTTGTTGTACCTTTATAATTATTTTATCACCGTAAATGACATTATCGATGTGATATGCCACTATAAAGGAAACTGTGTTCGTTGTTTTACGGAATTAAAGGCCAAGGTTCAGACAAACGTTCTGGGGCACCCACATTTACACAGAGTTTTAACACTCAACCACACACACTGCAAAAGTGAAGCTAGAGAGATCTAGAAGGCGAATGCCTTTCTCGATGTCGACGTAGAGTAGGTCAACACAGGCTGGCTGAAGTCTCGGCGAGATAACCGTATGTTAGGAAAGACGAGTTTCTCTAAAATATGGTTGAACGATCATATCACAATAAAATACGAATTATGCGACATGAAAGGTTGGTATATTACAATCAACTAACTGCTGCTAGTGCAACAAGTATTACCAATGATGTCAACAAAAGGGGGAACTTAGAAAGTGCGCCCCCCCTCTTCGTGTACCACCGCTACTGTGCCGGAGACCGGAGTCGCTGCCAAAGATTATTCGCCGTACTGCAAGTTCCAATCAAAGAGATTAATAACCTTCCTCAACTGAACAACATAGTATTGGAGGGAGCCCATGTTATTAATTTATTTCTTTTCGTTGCTTCGTTATGTGTAATATCAGTGTAATATTTCACTTTCGCGTCCTTTGGCAAGGCGAAAGATATGCAGTGCGTAAGACTGGAAATATTCATGGCTTATTACTAAGCGATAGTGTTATTTACAAATATTCACCTTTATTAAGTTTTTCATGTCCTTGAACTGCCTACCTAATGAAGTATGGGTTTCATACTTATACACACAGGTTATTTGCTTTCGCAGCTATGTGTACATAAAGTAAATGTTTCGTTACTTACGCATAACTGTTTTCTTTCATTGCTTTAATCATACAGTTAATAACTACACCGTACTTAATTTCTAGTTTATTTATGATATTAAATATTAATTAATGAGGTAGTGTTACTATGTAATTTGACAATTACGATACAAATTTGAACATTCAAGTATATTCATAATTTTATTAGCTGTATAGAAGCTTTAGTAATTCTTAAAAATACTGCTGCCACTTCTTAATTTTATTGACAACGAGCTTAAAGTTGAGACGCGCCAAACAAAAAAAAATGTTTTGTATTAAGGACGTAACTTGCTGCTACGGCCTAAAACGTAACTTTGGGTCCGAGGCGTGCGTCGGCGCTGCGGACTAAAAATACGTCGATACGCTCCTGATACTTAATTTTGTTTTGCAGGAATGACCATTTTTTTACTCAAAATAAAAATATTTACAAAATGAATTGAATTTTTCATTCATACCCAACTTGTGTTGAATTAACAAAATGCTCTTTGTTAATTTTTTTTTTTTTTTGTTACTATGACCAAAATTTGAGTTAAACCAAATCAATTTCTCGGGTTACACGTACTGAAGTAATAAACGGGGGTAACTAGCTATTCGTATTTTTTTTTTGATGCCAGCGTGTTTCAATCGAAAATTCTCACCCTGCATGCCGTCGGCATTAGAGAGGGTACACTTATGATTTAAAACCGATGAATATAGATGATTGTGGGATGTCAAAAATTTGATTTTTACTAATTTAATTAAAGTATTTTTAAAATTTATTTTTTTATACCGGGCTGTATGCTACTCCGTAGCGTTACAGTATTTTTTTATTATGTACACACACGTACCTTTATTTTATAATGAATGTAAGGTGATTCCAGAATTTTACCATAAAATTTATTTAAATTTATTTTAAACATTTCACAGTTCCATTTAGCCACATGGGTATTCTCATGTGTTAAATATCCAATATTCTCCCCACATCAGTGAAATTAACGGACTTTTTCGAAGTAGTTGCACTCTTGCGAAGACAATCGCAAACCGATGTCTGTTAGAATATTTCAATTCGAATGGATTCACGGGCCAACGTCCGTGAGAAACGGTTGTGTCTCGACTAATTTTATAAAATTTAACAGCTATTCTGATAAAATTCCATTTATTCCAAATTCCAACCTAAAATGATGGTTATTTTTAAACAAAGTTTATCATATTAGTATTTTAACCACAATTTACCTACAAAATTATTGGGTCATTTTCCCCAACGACGATATTCCCGAGATATGTTCCTGCCATGAGCCATTCTCCGTAATTCGAAGTATCAGTGCCCCATTCAACTGATGCGCGACGCCTGCCGATTTGCTCCCTCCAAAGATATTCTGGGGCCATATCAAATTAAAAATAAACGTATTATTTTAAATTCTTATCTAAATTTTAATATACTTATAAGAAATCTTATTTTAATATGTTCGGCGTTTTTTTTTTGCTTAAAAATTGTGTATACAACCGCCAACCAGTTTGCCAGCAGTAGCCAGTAATTTTTACTATCTAATATTGCATATGCTGATTACTACCCGACATGTAAGCATAGAATCACATTGGTACAAAGTTTAGGAAGACACGGAATTTTGAAATTTAAAATTAAAGCTATTTATTTTCTATATGATGACATTTATATTTCAAAACTTAATTATTACTAAATAAAAACGTAATTGTTATTTAATAAGTGAACTCATTTTACTTACCTGAGATATTATCTGCGTTGTTTTGTACGGCTATTTATTTAGAACTATTTATTAAATAAAACCACATTTGTTTTCATTTAAATGTTTTCTTTATCGTACCAAGTCGATCAACATGAGTGATATTTTTTTTTTATCAGAGTCCCATGCACATAATTTCACGTAAATTAACTACGTTAACATTGAATATTGGAGTGGAGGACATTGAGCAACAGCCTTCCACAGTGTCTCTGGTTATACTAAATATTAAAGGGGGTATCTTCTTATTTGTTTTTTTTTTAATGCCAGTGCGTCCTCTAGACTGTTGCATTCAGAAATTCTTTCCTCGTATGTCATCTAGCATTTGAGAGGGTATACTTATGATTAAAAAGTAATAAAATAGGATTTTTAAAATTGGATGTTAATACTTCAATTAAAGCATTATATTAAAAAAAAATATCCGGGCTGTGTGCTACCTTGTAGCAGTGCAATATATAGTTGTATATAACTTGACATGGGAAAAAATTGCAAATGTATTAAATTGAACTATTTTTTTAATATTGGGGTGGAGCTGGACGATGATTGTTTTTGATTGACTAAATTATTCTTTAAACATTGGTGCGGGGAAGAGTGATGCATTTTAAGTTAAATGATTAAAATAATTAATTAAACTTTTAACCGTGTAGAACAGCAGTTTAAAAAAAAATAATTTCATTGATTTGTAAGAAAAGTTTATTTAACTCCTCTATCTCATTAAATATTAGAACGGGGTTGGTAATGCGTGACAGGTCTGAAAAAAACTATAGAGCTACTATATACTACTATATACTACTCGTGCTTCACTTGCTGGATCCCTAAAATGTGGGTGGTTTGTTCTAAGACGTCAGAAATAAACTGGGCGTCATTGTCACTAATTATTCTTCTAGGTAAACCATATCTCATTAATATTTCTTCTATTAAAATCTTCACCGTTTCAACTGCGATTGCCTGCTTCATTGCAAATAATTCCACCCATCTGCTGCAGTGATCTTTAACCACTAATATCCAGCGATTTTGTTGTTCAGTTTCAGGTAACGGTCTAAAAAAGTCGTGGGTATGTACCTCGAAACGATTAGCATTAAGGAGATGTCTGGAATAGTCCAAAAGGTTTTTAATAACTGGCTTTATATCTTTGACACTCTATGCAGTCCTTGACATAATTTGTAATGTATCGCCTCATTCCTGGCCAGTAGTATCAGCGAGCGATTCTATGTAATGTTCTTTCAGCTCCGTAATGTTATACAGTATCGAAATCGTGGAATTCTTCAAGAATTCTCTTTCTTCCATCCATAGGTACAATTAATCGTGCTTCTTCATATTCAGAATCGTGGTCGTAATTATAAAGTACTCCTTTCATCGTGATATATCCTCTTTCAGTCTATCGTACAAAGTCATTGTTTGGTGGATCAGATTCAAAGGCTTCAATGGTCTCACATCTTCATCTGCCAACTGTTTCTTCTGAACTTCTTCATATTGCGCTGAGGGAAGTCAGCAATAATCAAATTAACGTCGACTTCGCTATGTCTGGCGAGGTGGTCTTGAAGGAGCATCAGCTACGAAATTCACTGGGGTGTACGTAACGTTTATGTTGTATGCTTGAATTTGCAATGTCCATCGAGCTAATCTTTAATCTTCGCGTTGAGGTTTTTAGGCTCATCAACCATCGCAGAGATTGATGGTCTGTAGCTACAATTACCTTCGACCATTCAATGTAACCTCGGAACTTCTGAAGAGCCCAAACGATCACCAACGCTTCTCTCTCCGTTGTGGTGTAATTGATTTCACTTGCAGTAAGTAATCGACTAGCATACTCTACGGGATATGTATCTGCACTGACTCGTTGTGCCAATACAGCACCAACAGCATAGCTGCTGGCATCAGTTCGCAGTACATATGGCCTTGTGGGATCAGCTTGACCCAAAACTGGAGTGGAGGTCAGTATCTTCATTAGCTTCACGTAGGCTTCTTGTTTCTCGTCGTTCCATCTCCATTTTATGCCGTTCCTAGTTAATTTCGATAAGTAATCGACTAGCATACTCTACGGGATGTTCATCAGCACCGACTCGTTGTGTCAATACAGCACCAAGAGCATAGCTGCTGGCATCAGTTCGCAGTACATATGGCCTTGTAAGATCAGCTTGTCGCAAAACTGGAGTGGATGTCAGTATCTTCATTAGCTTCACGTAGGCTTCTTGTTTCTCGTCGTCCCATCTCCATTTTATGCCGTTCCTAGATAATTTCGATAACGGTTGCGTAATCTCAACATAATTTTGAATAAAACGTCTATACCACGAACATGCTTGTAACACTGAAATAAGTTCTTTAACATTTCTCAGGCATGACCACGATAACAAAGCATCTATCTCATCTTTACCAAATAATGTATGATTATCTTCCTCTTCAGGCAGAACAATCATTTCCAGTGTACCAGTCCTCTCTTTAACCCTAATCGATGCACTCATACATAAAGCCGATAGCAGTTTTGGAATTCCATCAGCTAACCTTAACGATAACTTCTGTTTAAAAAATTTCAGCTGTTGTTTAAGTAAGTTATACAAATTGTTGCCCACAATACTCTTCACCGCTCCCGTATCGGCGGTCACAACGCCTTCTAACCCGTAAATAGTAATGGGTAACAATGGTCGTTTACAACTATCTGTATTCATAGTACAAAAACTGCAATTATGTCAGCCTTATCTTCGTTGCAGGTAGTGTTCGCTCTAATAACTCCAGGTTTTCCACAACCATGTGGTATGAGACGGTATGTGTAGGAGTTTCATTCTTGTTCAAAGAGTCGTTGTTTTCAAAGTTTTTACTATCTTCTCTGGTTTTTGCACCAAGGTAGGGAGGTTTTGCTTTTTCGTGCGTTTGCTTCGGCTTTTCTTCAAAAAACAGAACTTTTTCTTAGAATTGCTTGTTCTATCCTCAAAGAAGACCTCAACGGTCCTTGCATTCTTTAATGAATTTGTTCACGTGGTATACGTTTTCTTATTCGTCGGCTTAGTAAACCATAGAAAGGCTTACGCTTTCTTGCAAAAGCAAGACATTATGCATCAATAGCTTCGCTTCATGTATCAATTCCTACTCGAACTCCGAGCCACCAGATAGCTGCATTATCCGTCAATAGCATGGGTAATCCTCGTAATGCGTTTTCATCGGATACACTCGCACAGTCCTTGAAAACTTCAACATTTACTATAAATGTTTCAACATTATCTCTCTTTGGTCCATTAAATCGGGCAGTGCATTTGACAAAGTTTCCATTTTGCGACATCTTACTAGTTGGGGTATTCTCACGCGTGTTTGCATTCTGAAATCGATTGAGCAGCGCTTGAAACTGCTCGTCCGTCAGCGTTATGTTCGTCATCTGATCTGATTCTTCACTTTTAGTCTATGAACGAGTAATGATTAGAGTTAGGCAAATTTTCCGGCGCGACAGGTACGTATTCAGGACGTGCGCTCCAACTCATGTACTCCAATAAAGCAGATGAACCGTAGAGTTGCAAGTTAGTAACAACAGTGTCTGTTTTACTTATAAAATGCAATTTTATCTAAATATATAAATGCGAATGCATCGCAAAGTGGCCCGTTTGTTCGCCCGGTTTGTCCGATTTTGTCCCCAAGGAAAATTTGTTCAACTCTATTAATATAATATGTTTATAAATACGTACTAAATTACAATAATACGATCGATCTGCGGTATTTAGATTACATTATTTGAGACCCGCGTCGCAATACGTATCTGCTTCGCCGGACAAATGCCCAACTCTAGTAATCATATATTTCTTACACGACAGAAATTGTCTTACTGACAAAGATTGCACGCTTTTTACAGTAAGAAATTAACCAATTAATGAAATTTCTTTACCACTTAAGCTAGTCGAGAATGCGAAATTCGAGCCATCGAGCGTTTTAATCCGAACATACGTCGATATTAGAACGGGCTTCGTAACGCGTGACAGGTCTGAAAAAACTTATTGAACTACTATATAAACAACTCATTTGTTACAGATTAAAAATAATCATTTCCCTCTCCACGTCGAGATTACAAAAAAAGTAATAGTGTTAAGAAATAATTTATTGGTTTAAAACATTTTTAATTCCCTCCTCACCCTGGTGTTATAAAGATAATAATTCAATCAATTAAAAAAATGTCACACTTATCCTGATACCGATAAAATATATGTCGAAGTCATGTGGGGGGAATTCGATTTTTTTTTTTTGATTGACTAAATTAATTTTTGAAGCATTGGAGTAGGGAAGGGTGATGTATTTTAAGATAAAAAATATTTTATTGATTTAAAAAAAAATCATCCTCCCACACCCTGCTGTTAAAAAAAAATAAAGTCAAAGGCAAGTGGGGAGAAGATGATTTTTTATTTTGATTGAATAAATTATTTTTTTAAACACTGGAGTAGGCAGCATTTCGTTTTATAAAAGTTTAAAGAAAACAAAGAGAATAATTTACTATTTGTGAATTAAGAGTCCCGATATACGATATTAGGCTACCACTTGTATTCCTTTTAATTACAAAATATAAGGATATATCGAAATAAAAATGTTCTCGGCAATTTACCGTATTTTAAGTGGAGTGCATTGAATATCTTTAAGTGAAGATTAGGTATATATTTTATGGAAAGGGTTTAGCCGGTTAAGCACTGCACTCGCATCTGATGAAGGGCTATTACCTTGTTTTTATTGTTCTAAAATAGTCATACAATTAATATCACATCCCTAACCCCTATTATAAGGGAAAACGCGGGTGACAATCCTTTTTAATTTAATTTTTTTCAGTAGGTACCTATTGAAAATATCTTTATGAAATTTAACATGTACTTGACTGTCCATAAACTCATTATAATATAATTTTTTCAGAATTGAAAACTGTAAAAAACGAGAAGTATATTTTTTGGGACTGAATTTTTATACTAACCACCAAAGTGACACCTACCAAAAAATACATCTTATTTGTTCATTGGTTAGCTACTACATGTTAAAATTGCAAAAGGTCGAATAAAAAAATAAAAACCAATTATAGATATGTGCATATGTATCAATTATTTACCAAAAACTATATTAAAACCTATAAACTATCTCTCTCCCTTTCGCCATAAATATGTTCTTGTAGCAAAATATACACCTACAAATAAATTATAAACAATCACTATTTCGTAACTCATCGGATGCGATGACAACTACTCACAAGGGAACACCGGCGGGTGTCCCCCTCCGATTTCGATGAAACTTAACAGATCGAAAGAGTATCTCTTAAAATAAGAGACACGTATTTTTTTTTATTGGCGTATCCGCACGATTTTGGGGTACAGTCTCCTCCAAAGTTTGGACAATTTTTCAATTTTTGCAAATATTTCCTAAATTATAACAGATATTAAATTTTCTTCATAACATAATTTGCAGCATATTGCATGGCCCTAAGGGCGGAGTCGTCCGTATTCGCAAAAAGTTAATAACGGGGGACGGGGTACCCCGTAACCCCCATTTTTTTTACATTTTTTCTTTTTCTTATTCATCAAAAGAAGGCCGATTTTACATAGAATACGATGATGTATAACAAGTTTAGAAAATTGATAATTGCAAAAATACAAAAATAATAATAAAGCTTCAAAATTCATAAACTTGTCTATTGATATAAATCAAATGAACTATAACAGAAATAAGTTTTTATCCTTAACATAATTTCCAGCATAATACATGGTCTCAAGGTAGATATCTTCATAAAAAGCTAATAACGGGGAACGGGGTACCCGATACCCCCGTATTTTTTTAATAATAAGTTTATTCATTATTCATCAAAAAAAGATCGCTTTTACATAGAAAACGGAGATGTATAATAAATTTTGAAAATTAATAATAGCAATAATAACTCAAAATAAATATATGTACGTGTCTATTGTGATGAATTTTTATATGCACTTATCTACGCATACGTGAGTTTAATTAATTATTCAGTCACTTCAGATATAATTGGTAATTTGCATTATAAATTTAACGCAATAAAGGATCTGGTGATTAATCATATTATTATATAGATAAAAATAAATCCCCGAATGCATAGCAATTAACCACGAACGTTTAAGTGGTCACGTCTGCATTTAGGAAATAGGTATATACGACGAGTATTCCAAATGAGAACATTAGAAGTCGTTTTTCGTGCAGTGTAGGTCAGTACCTATAGTTTCGCACAATGGCGGCCGTAAATATAGGAAATGTGTTGAACATGTTGCTTGCAACGTTTCAAGTTACTAACATCGCAACAATTCCTTTGACACCGCAAGAAAGTGAGCTGCATGATGCCCTGAAAAATATAATTGTATCTGCTCAACAAGACGCCATGTTCCCCTTTCAAGATGTAATGGGATTAGAGTTTGAAGAATTAGCAGAACCATACGAATACGTTGAGGAAAGACCTGGGCCCTTTAAAAATCCTGTAGAGTTTTGTTTTAACAAAGATGCGCAGTCTACACCCTTGTGTAGTATTTGCAATAAACCAGCTATTGTGCGGTGTTCATGGTGCAAACAAAATCTGTGTTTTAAACACTTTTACACAGATTATCACTACTGTAATACTTACATAGCTTAATTACTGTATGTATAATAATCTTGTTCGCTGTTGCAATACATATATACCAATAATCGCATTACAGTATGTCATGTATTTAAACATTTATAAGCATTATAATGTTTATCTAATTCTGTTCTATTGTTTCCGAAATGTTATAAACGTTACAAACACATTAGTTATATTTATGCTCCATTGAATACTTACATTGTACACCAACATTGCACGAAAAACTTGAAATAAATTAAAAAATACATATGTATGTATTATTTAATCCTTCGTCCTGTGTTAGCAAATTTGTTCATATATACGCACTAAAAGATTATGGTATTCTAAGAATGAATAAACGTTTTATTAAGGAAATATATAAAACGCAGTCACTAACTGCAGTTGATAAAACGATTTACATTGCTACCACCGATAAAAGTTTCGTATAGTATATAGTATAAGTAGGCATAGAAAGGTTTGACCATAGCTTGTCGAGTAGATACAATTCTAAAATTAAGAATATTTAAGTAGGCAGCGGAGTAACGAAAACAATAATTGTTGGTAATGTACTATATTATTATTATTACAATTATTTTTATTATTAATCCTCCAAATTTATTACCATTGTTTCGAGCGATCTTTTTTTGATGAATAATGAATAAACTTATTATTAAAAAAATGCGGTGGTATGGGGTACCCCGTCCCCCGTTATTTAGCTTTTTATGAAGATATCTACCTTGAGACCATGTATTATGCTGGAAATTATGTTAAGGATAAAAACTTATCTCTGTTATAGTTCATTTGATTTATATCAATAGACAAGTTTATGAATTTCGAAGCTTTATTATTATTTTTCTATTTTTACAATTATTAACTTTTCTAAACTTGTTATACATCATCGTATTCGATGTAAAACGGTCTTTTTTTGATGAAATAAGAAAAGAAAAAATGTAAAAAAATGAGGGTACGGGCCAACTCCGTCCCCCGTTATTAACTTTTTGCGAATACGGACACGCCACCCTTAGGACCATGCAATATGCTGCAAATTATGTTAAGAAGAAAATTTAATATCTGTTATACATTTAGGAAATATTTGCCAAAAATAAAAAATCGTCCAAACTTTGGAGGGGGCTATATTCCAAAATCGTGCGGATTACGCCGATAAAAAAAAATACGTGTCTCTTATTTTAAGGTATTCTTTTCGATCTGTTAAGTTTCATAGAAATCGGAGGGGACACCCCGCGGTGTACCTTTGTCAGTCTGTACTCGTGAAATATTAAAATTTGACTCGTCCAATATGCGATTTTAAACAGCACTCGATGACCGCACGAATTTCGAACTTGATAGATATGTGATGTAGACTGGGTACAATATATCCTATAATGGTGCGTATTATGAGGTATGCATGACTGTTTCCAGGACATTCGATTTTCAATACAAGTTTTCGCAAGTTATAAGAAGTTAACTAAGCGGCCAAACATAGGTGGCCCACGTTACTTAGATTTAGCCAAAAGAAAAGTGTTAATGAAAGTTAAATTGTTTTCTTGAGTATTTTGCGGGAGTTTTGAAGATTTATTTTTTTTTTGTCATAAATGTTAGCTGATAATATATCGAGATACGCAACCGACCGTGTCTACTAGTTGTGGTGATAGTGTTGAAAATGACAGTTACGGCAGTGATTTGGATAATCCTGCCTTTGAAGTGTTTTGCTATAATAGCTGACTTCAAGAAGAATATGCAGAGTTACAAAACAGTAGAGATAAAACAACACATTTTTACTGTACATTATGTGAATCTAAAAGAATCTTAACTACTGTGCTTTTAAATGATCTTTTATCAAATGGCTTG
Organism: Protaetia brevitarsis; assembly: GCA_004143645.1. Taxonomy (NCBI): domain Eukaryota; kingdom Metazoa; phylum Arthropoda; class Insecta; order Coleoptera; family Scarabaeidae; genus Protaetia; species Protaetia brevitarsis. Next base: position 2,398 of record RXPK01005052.1, on the reverse strand, counting down.
GGACACCTCTGTTTATTTTTCGAATAAAAATTTTTGTTTTAAATAAACGCTTGACAATAACGCTCAAGAAGGCACAGTAAGAAGTTTTTTTCAGATTCAAAAATGTGTATATTCTTCTTGAAGCGAACACTATTGCGGCAAAACACTTGAGAGGTAGGATCAGGAGCTCGTAGAGACGGTCGGTTGCGTATCTCTATATATTATCAGCCTACATTTACGATAAAAGACAGACCCAATGTGTACAGTATTTCTACAATAAGGTTGATATCTATTTAAATCTTTATTTATATACGCTTTAGAGTTCCACTGGTTTTTCCGACATTTATTTTACAATTAACACATTTATTATCTTTATGACGTTCAGTTGTTTTCTCCATTATTTCTTATCGCAATTGTTACAATGAAAAAATAGGATTGCACTTAATATATTCGAAACTCTCGCAAAATACTCAATAAAACAATTGAACTTTCATTAACACAATTTTATTTTGTCTAAATCTAAGTATACGTGGCCTGCCAACTATGTTTTGACTAACGAGTTAACTTTTTATATATAGGTCGCTCATTGTAGCGCATTATAGGATAACATTGTACCGAGTCTACATCACACATTACAAGTTCGAAATTCGTGCGGTCGAATGCTGTAAAATCGCATATTCGACGGGTCGAATTTTAATATTTCATCGAGTATAGTAATGAGCAGTTGTCATCGTATGCAATGGGTTACGAAATATTGATTGTTTATAGTTTATTTGTAGGTGTATATTTTGTCAGAAGATATTTATAACGATAACTATAGAGATAGTTTACAGATTTTAATATAGTTTTTGGTAAATAATTGATATATATGCACATATCCATAATTGCTTTTTATTTTTTTAACTATGTTCTACCAATTCGACCCCTTTGCAATTTTAACATGTAGTGCCTAACCATGAAAAACAAATAATTTTTTGGAATAGTGACAACTTTGGGGGTTAAGTATAAAAAAATCACTCCAAAAAATAATACTTTCGTTTGTTTACAGTTCCAGTGTCAAAAAATTTGAAGAATATATCAGAATGATTATGGATATCATAAATTAAATTCATAAAGTATCTTCTAGTAGTGAAAAAAAAAAAATTACGTTAAGGATTGTCACACCATTTTTCCGCTTATAATGGGGTAGGATGTGAGATTAATTGTAGGTATTTAGATAAGAACATAAAACAATGTAATAACCTTTCATTAGATGCGAACGCAGTTTTCATATGCTTAACCGACTAGACTCTAATTCTTATATAATACATATTACAACCACATCTATACCATGTTATCAGAATAATTGTTTCATAATTCAAGCAATAAAGGTGTTACAAAGACTTCATGCTTCTTATTTTATGTAGTGCAACCTTTAATGCACTAGTTTACACAATATAAGGATAACAATCATAAATAGTCCTCTGAAATGTCGCACAAATAGTAAATATTTTAACGTTACCATGAAAATGTAAACTTTATATAACAGCCATGAATTTGGTAGAATATCCGTAAAAACACAATATAAGCTAGGCGTCCACTGACGCGCGGCGAACACACCGCACGAACCGAAGGAAATTTTTTAAGTGCGTACACTTCTGTAAACTAGTCATATTTTTTGTTGTTTACATATTTCAGTTTTTCACATAAATTATAGTAATAAATGTGGGAGCTACTGTATTTTTTTGTTATTACAGATACGGACATCGTTAGGTAGAGGAGGACCATTTTAATTGTTACGGAATCCATATAGTAACTTTAGATAGGAGGCCTCGTATAAGTAACCGTTTTAGATGGAGCAGGGGGTTAGCATGCTTTCACAAATAAAGTATACCATGTTAATAAAAAAATATCAGGGCATCATCTTTGGTATTTGATACATTGGTCATTGGAGCGTCCAAATATTTTCTTTAAAACAGGTTCGACGGAAGGTTGCTGTGTCCTTTGTCTTTTTAATCTCTCTTTTTGTAGCTCAAGTGGTGCTTACTGCTGATATAAATGGAGTTGTTTAGTCTCCTCCACTGATATATCTCTTTCTTCATCCTCTACGGATTGAACATTTTCAACCTCTGTAATTGGGGAAGCTACACTGGATATCCGTAATTCTATTAACTTGTACTACCCTAATAAACTTCTCATCATCCATTGTTATAAATTTTTAAGAAAATTAAAATAGAGCTAAACAGATTGCAAGCTTTACAGAATAATATAAAGAATATGTATTTCTGCTAATAACTGTAATAATTAAGAGGATTTTTTTTTTGGGAAAAGAACCCTTAACGTATTAAATTAATTAGCAGAAATACATTAATTCGTTAAAGCTTAACACAGTTACCACCCAATAGCCAGTAGAACTGTAATCAAGACTCTTTGAGAATAA
>RXPK01005051.1:0-40437 GCA_004143645.1 Protaetia brevitarsis | reverse complement strand
GCAAAAATACCTTACCAAAATATCACTTCGGTTGACGGAATGGTGTCAACTTGTTATTTAAATAGAATGATATAATTTGTTATTCATTTTGGATCTACAACATAAATCGTCAGTTTTCATTAGCATTCTATAGCTACATGGTGCCGTTTTTTGAGTTATTTAAGTTTTCTTTTTTTTAGTCATAATCATTGCATCATGAGAAAATAAATATCTCGGTCAATACTCAAGTAGAGACTCAAATGCTATGTTTGATGTAGATAAACTCTAAGAAATGGTACACACTTTACATCTAAAACAGGGTGTTCAAATTAGGAACAAAGTGACTAATTTCAAATGAGAAACTCATTTTTTTTTAAAATAGAACCTGTATTGTAAATTCGGAATTAAGAAGTAATATCATCCCCCCTATCACTTTATATGAGCATTCCTATAACCTATTTTAAAGATATAAGATATGAGCGACCTTTGGTTGAACAGACTAAGTATTCTTTTTTTTTAAATAGAACACCCTGTATTTTAATTCGAATTAGAAGTAATATCACCCTATCACTTTTATCAGCATTCCTATACTATCTTTAATAGATTTGAGACATGAACGACTTTTTGTTAAAAGACTACAAACACGCAAAGATGGGCTATTAGTCTGTTTAACAAAAAGTCGTTCGTATCTCAAATCTATTAAGATAGGTATAGGGATGCTCATATAAAGCGATAGGGGATGATATTTACTTCTTATTCGAATAAAAATACATGGTGTTCTATTTAAAAAAAAAAGAATACTTAGTCTGTTCAACAAAAGGTGCTCATATTTAAATCTATTAAGATACGTATTGGGAATGCTCTATAAGTGGAGGGGATATATTATTGCTAATTCGAATTAAAAATACAGGGTGTTCTATTTAAAAAAAATTTGAGTTTCCTGCATTGAAAATATGTCACTTTGTTCCTAAGTTTGAACACCCTGTATGTTAGAATGTAAAGTGTCTGTACAATTTGTAGAGTTATATCTACATCTCATAACGAGAGAATTTGGAGTCTCACTTGGCAGTATTAACCGAGATTTAATTTCTCAATGATCCAATGTTATGATAAAAAAAAAAAAAACTTAAAACTCAAAAACGCAACATGTAGCTTAGGAATAGCTAATGAAACCTGACGTATTTAAGTTGTAGAATCCAAAATGAATAAAAATTATTCATTCTATTTAAAATAAGAAAGTTGACATCCATTCGTCAACCGGAAGTGAATTTTTGGTTAAGGTATTTTACATTTATAGTTTCCAATCGAACAGATTACTTGGTGCCAAAATCTCAAATATAAGTAAATAATAGAACATCATTAAACTTTTAATGAACCAGTTACGTGGAATACCCATGTATAATATAACGTGAATATGAGGATCATTACATCGAAAACTTGATGTACGGTGAGCAATAGTTATAAGGAAATAAGACCATGAATAATGCAATTAAAAATCAAAAGCTTCTCTAGAATGAAAGCACTTTCCGAACTATGATATAAGACCTGTGTTGACTTTTTACATTGCTCCCAGTGAAACATAACTTTAATTTACCCTTGCGAAGTAACCCCTTTCCTGATGAATGGAATGGAATTGACAAAGATCAATGTGGTGACTGATTAGCGACCAGTCTCCATATTGCATGCTGTTACGATTTTTTTTGTTTAAATATATGATAACTTAAAATTTAAATTAACATATTGTCAACATGGATTTTATAAAGGAGACAACAGAGACAAATTCTTGTGTTTTCGCATGATGTGTCATCAGTAATGGAGAACAGATCGCAATTAAATGCATAATTTATGTAAGAATTAGAAATTCCAGCCTGATATAATACAAGTATTTAAAGTTATTTTATTAATACGTTAATGATACGGTACTGCGGCATTTGTTGAAGCAGCGTCTTACTTGACTGACGGAGGAAATACACTGTTGGAAGAGCATCTTTGGCTAAAACTTCCTAAAAACCAAAAAGCTACTGAACAAAAGATTGTTTTCCAACAGTGGCTCGGCGGGTCAAAAGAACAGGAGGGGTTATCTTGTCGAAATGGGATTTGGTTTGTCATGAATGAATTTGGGCTGACCATCCCTAAAAGTTTCCAGATAAGAAACCGTTCGTTCTTTATATTGGTTTTAATAAGGTCTTTGATAAAATAAATCACCAAATTCTCTATTTAAACTAATAGTCTATTTTTAAAGTAGAGCGAAGAATTTCTGAACATACCCCAGGCCCAAATCACACGCACGAAAATCTTGAAAACAAATTACGAGTATATCTGTTAACTATTACCGTAGAGCTCTGAAAAGAACTGGTAGCGTATATAATGAAATAACGGAGAAACAATAGAAACAACAACAAGGCTTAACCACAAACAATGTCAGTTGACAGAATCTGAGCAAGATTGATACAATGTTATTTGGCCTTGCTTTCAACCAATGAGAATTCACTGTCCATGTGGTCTGTTCAGAAAATTCTCGCTCTACTTTAACATAAACTATAGATAAATGGGTTTTTCTTGTAACATAGATTATTTTTATTTTCACATTTCTACTTGCGACAAATTGTGTTTTTATAAGAACACACAACAGAACCTTTCTAGTAACATCCGGAGTACCTCAAGGTGGTAATTTAGAGCCTCTATTAATTCACTCTGCTTGTAAATAATCTACCGGAGATTTTTAAAAATAACTAAAATGCCCTTCTATACGCAGATGTCTGCAAGAATATAGCTAACGTAACGCCCTCATTGATCACTGGATTTACAATATGATTTCAAGTGAATCATTTGTTTGGTGTCAAATCAGAAATCTGAGTCATAATATAGAGAAATGTGCTGTTATGAGTTTCACCGGGAAGAAAATTCCTTGCATCTTTAATTACATATTAAACAATATAGATCTCGGACGTAAAAAAAAATGCATTAGAGATTTAGGTATGATTTTTGAATAAACATTTTACAACTTAAAAACAATGAAAGCTTTCAGAAATTTAGGTTTTATAAGAAAGAACGCTTCACATTTTTATATAATTCCATAGTGAGATCGAAGCTGGAGTTTGCATCATCAGATTTGGAAAATTTTTCAGAAACTCAAAATGTTTGTGCGCCTGCGTCTAAAATATGGACAAGAAAATTTAATAGAAATATATTTAGTTAAGAACGATTGGATTTGCGGTTACGACCAAAAGCAAACTGGTTTTTTTATTTTCCTTGCGTTTTATTCGGAGGAGAATTAACAATGGCAATGGCCCAAGTATCGATCCTTGAGGAACCCCATCCTTGATGCTTACAACATCAGATTTCAGGTTTTTCCATTCGGTTAAGTTGTGTTCTGTTATTAAGATATGATTTTATAAGAACCAGAGGTGTTCCTCTTACACCGTAGAACTCCAACTTGTTTAATAGGATGTCGTAAAAAAAAAATAAACTCCAGTTTGCCATATCGTTAAATCGCGATTGTAATAATGGCCCTTAGCAATAAACTTTTTTCTAGAGAGATATGGAAGTATCAAGTAATCTTTAGCAAGATTTTTCTGTTTTTTTTTTCTTTTTCTTGCTGGACAATCTATTTCTGTTGGCGTTCGTCAAGTCCCTTAACATTTACCATTATTTATATTAATTATATTAAATACATTTGTACTAACATATATCTTGCCATAATAGAAATATTTTTTTTGTTATTATGCTTTCTTCCAGTTTTTAAATGCATTTATAGTTAAAATTATATTAATACATAATTATTAGGTTTGTAATTTATTGAAGAAATAAATAAAAGCATCTTACCTTTTCGCATAGTAATTTAACGCAAATCACACTGCCAGAAATGCACGCCAAATGCAACGGCGTCGATCCAAAATAATCTGGAGCGGACAAATCAGCTCCGGAATACATCAACAGTTTCATGACATCCACATGGCCTTTATAAGCCGCCCAATGCAGAGCTGTATCTCCATTTATGTCGACTAAATTGTTCAAAGCGCCCATTCCCAGCAGAAACGCCGCTGTCGCTGTACGTCCGAACATACAAGCCGTCATCAGCGGTGTCAAGCCCTTAAAATCGGCGGCATTGACGGCAACGCCGGCTTGTAGAAGCACCTGGACTACGGCTGAATGTCCTTTACGACACGCCCAGTGTATTGGACGAGGTCCTTGCGTTCCCAGGCAAGACATGTCGACTGGAGCGTTCTTGTCCACTAGGTATCGCATGATTTCGACGTTGCCATCCAGGGCGGCCCAATGGGCTGGCGTGTAACCCCATTCGTCTCTCGCACGTAAGATTTGAATGCCGGATTTTTCGACTAGCTCTTCAACATCGCTCACCTCACTAGAAAAAAGGTTTTTAGGGGTCTTAATAAGGAATTTCAATTACTTTTGATAGCAATACAAATTAGAACACACTTATAGTCCACATATCAAGTGGCCGGTTTAAATGGGTTTCACTGTAACTTCAGTTTAGTTTAGTTTATTTATATCATCATTTCCAATTTATACATTGGACAGTTTACAATAATATATTTTTTAAATAGATCTGAAAGAAAAAAATTGTATGAATCTGGAATATGTTTCGCAAAAGTAAAATTTTGATAAAATGTAAATCTGTTGTTTTCGACAGGTTTTCTGTAGTCACAACTTATGCTACGATTTTAAATGACTGAAAATTGTCTTGTTAGAAAAGAGAATGTCAGTTTATTCTTTTTATATATATCCTTAATTATATCCCTTAAGTTTTGAAGAAGGTTTGAAATAGGTAACATGGTATAAGAACAGCAAAATATTACTAAAATGTGAAGTGATTGAATGAGTAAAACTTGAAACAAGGTCGTTTTCATTTCACTAAGCACGCATTGAAAATTTTCAGTGGTGCTAAAGCAATTATCTGATTATGATAAGAAATCTTTTGTAATAAAAAATGGGTGAAAGCTTAACAAGGTATTAAATAGTCGTTTTACAGTAGTCTGTAAATTACTTTTTTCATTAATAAGAAAACGTTACTTAATGACAAATGAGAATTTAATCATATTCCCGTAATAAAAATTAAATGAAAGCTTAAACTAGGTAGTAAGTTGGTCGTTTTCAATAGGTTTCACTATAGTGTTTTGGCATCACCATTTTTCACAGATAAGGAAACAATCATCTAATTAGAGGTGAAAACTAGAAGATAGGTTTGAATTATTTTTCATAATAAATATTAGTTAAAAGCTTAAAAAAGTAGGCAGTTGTTGTTAATAAATTTCTATTAACATTTTTCAGTCATAAGTAAGTAATCAAAAAAAAGACTTTTAAAGTGAATCTAAGTTATTTTTGTTTTTTTTTTCAAAATAAAGGCTAGGGGAAAGCTTAAGATATTCGATGGTCGTTTTCACTGTAGTAATATCTGTAATTATAAATTAACATTGTTTTAGGCGACCTTCCCCAGTGACCAACTATATTTATTTCATATTTTATAAATATTTAAAAAATATTAAATCTTTCTTGAATATTAGTTATATTAATATAATATGCATAAAATATATTATAGAAAATATATTAGGAAAACATTTAAAAAATATATATGTTATGTAGCATTAATAATATTTTATTGCAAATGTTTTCTCAATATATTTTTCATAACTCTGCAAGAATATTTTGCTTTGTATTTCTGTAAATATTTATTTCATATAAAAAAAAGATTGAATTTTTGGTTTTGTACATTTGGTGCGAAGGACGAATAATATAGAATGGGTAAAATATGCATACATATTAAGTAGATATGTGCCTATTTAAAATAGTTTAAAGATTTAATTAGATAATATATATCTAATATGATTTAATTAGTGTCTAAGTTGAGCGCTGTAACTTTTCTATTAATATATCTGCGTTTTGTATTTTTGTAAGTTGCGAACGTCAACACAACACCTCTATTCATTACGGTGCCGGTGTTATATGATTTAGTATTGTTTATGCGTCTATGAATTAGGTACATAGAATGCATACGCGCACGTGCGTATCATCAACGTTCTCATTCGTTTGTCCGTTACATGTTATAGTTTATAATAGTATACGATTAGGGCAGATTAGGGTTAACTGTGTAATTAATTGTTGCGGGGTGTGTTTTAGTTTTTGTGGTAACTACGAGGTAAGCAAAACTTTGAACATGTCATGGCATTTATAAAGATAATTGAATGCTCAATATCGCTATGTACAGAAATCGTTAAAATATAATTGTAGGAATTTTATGCATCATATATGTACTGCATCTACCAGATAAATTGCTAGTTGATTTGCTTAAGAGATTCATCTCGGTAGATAAGCGTCATAACCTCAAATAGAGGTTAGAATACGTTGTTTTGCTTTATTGTTTGTACGTAGAATGTTTTCAAATATTATGAAATAAAGTAAAAATAAGTATCGTAAGTATTAGAATGTAGCTACCACTCCAATTATTGTAAATGCTCCAAATGTATTAGTAGGTGTTGATAATGTTGTACGATGTTTTATTCATGGTATGATCTAATACAATTGGCATTGTTTTAGAGGCCACAAGGAAACGCCATGAGAGCGCCACTACCGAAGATATGAAAAAAGCCATAGGGTTGTATCTGGCACCAGCCAAGGCTAGACTTAAAAATGAGTATTTTTCATTTTTATTGGCTTATTCAAATAAAATGATAATAAATACGTTTGTTTTTTATTTAGAACACTTCAATTAAAAAATTGCGATTAATTTGATAAATCTTCAGTATGCCTTAAAAGATGCCAGAATTATTGATTATTAACTTGTATGGTGAGTGTGAAAAAACAAGTTCTTGCCTTTTAGACAACTCTATGTATGTTTCAAGTTTTCGTTATCGACGTTATACATTCTAAATAACCAAGAACAATTTTAGTTCATTTTGACAAATTAAATAGATTGCATGAAAACTCAATTTTCATATAAATATTTTACAAATATTTTAGAAAAAATATAGCGCTTACATTAATTTTAAAATATGGAATAAATATTTTAATTGAATATTTTATCTATATTTAGAAAAAAATATGAAAAATTATTCAAAAACCTCTCACGAAAAATATTTTTAAAATATCTTTAAAATTTATGAATATCTGGTTAGGGTTGTTGTCACAAAAATTGAGTCTCTTGTCCTACTGCTTAAAAGCAACCGAAAACTTACCGCTTTTTGGCCGCTTGTATTTGTAAAGAGGATTAAACGTCAAATTATATTAATGTCGAATGTTAAACCATCTATTTGTCATCCATTAGGAGCATTACAAAAGTCAGTACATTGATTATGACTATGATAGTATTATTTTATAGAGAAGATAAAATTCTGTGCATCACTGCCAAAAAGTGTTTCTCTACTTTCTTAAAATCAGATCAGAAAAAGTCACTTTTTGGCCTTGGTGCACAAAAAACTATTTCATTGATATGAAAAGTTGTGTCTTAAAGCAAAAGAAAAATATAAAATTTACACAATGTAAGGGAGTCAATTTTTGCAGATTTCAGCGTTGGAATTCTCACATTAACATTATCTAAAGGTACAAAACTGTTTATCACGTTAGAAAAAAAAGGTTTTGAAATGAATTTAGATAATTTTTCTAAATAAGAAATGGCTAAAAATTTGAAGAAGATATTGGGTGGTCATTTTCGATAGGTTGCACTATATAATCATACCATATTAATATTAACCTTTTTAGTGCTAAAAAAACTTTTACCTATAATCGGAAAGGGGTATCATAAAGTGAGTTTAGGTTAATTTTTACAATAAAAGACGAATAAAGATTTCAACAATATCAGATAGTTGTTTTAAACAGTTTCTGCTGTAATCATAATAATATATAGTAAAACCTCTAAACAGCGCCCACAAAAAAAATTGCTGTCAACGCTATCGTTATATGACTGTTCTTGAGAGAGTCAAAGAAAAAAAAATATTGTAGATATATATTTGTTCGTTTCCGATAGTAGTTTTCAATCGATTTACAATAAATTATATTGCACATATTCAATTAATGTTATCCCTTTAAAAACATTTTATTTAAAAGAATATATTTCTTAAATTCGTATAAATATTCAATAAAATCGTATATTATTATTATATGCCTATCACCTTAAACAATTATTCCATAATTAATTAATCAATTCCAATCACCCGTTTTCGTATTACAAAGGGAACAACGTAAGGCTGATCCCATAATTTTATTTGCATTATGCAATTATAAAAATTGTGCATATCAAAATTATGGGTTTTATAAATGGAACGTTGTATATTATTAAAATTTACATTAAAAAAAAATTGGTCAATACTTTTGAAGGTCAGCATGTAACAGCTGTGTACGACAATCCTTTGATAAGTTTAATTTCTATATTCAATATCTTTAATCATGAATTTGTACAAAATTGATCTCTACTACACCCATAACTTTAAAAGTTGTTATAATGATTATAATTTGTACTAGTGAGTATAGTAGCCCTAATTGCACACAGTTTGCAATTCTTGAATTAAAGAGAATTACAGCACAGCCGGATAAACTATTTTTTTTATGATTTCGTATTTGATTAATAATTATTTTCACAGCTTTATAGTAAAAAAAATTGTGGGATGTTTAAATGTGGCTACTTAGAATCATTTTCTCACTATACATCTTTCATTCATACACACATTTTCACAAAGTTATTTTATTTTATTCTACATTTATTTATATCCCAGTGAACCAAATTCAAATTTCCCGCAATTATTTTTTAGTAACTTCAACATTAAAGCATGAAATTATCTACGATTTTGTACTAGATTAATAGTTATTTGAATACCTTTAAGTTGAAGTTACTTAATATAATTGCGGGAAATTTGAATTTGGTCGAGTGAGATGTATCTATATTTTACTTTAAATTTATATACAATGCATGATATTTGATATAATGTATATTAATAGTGCATATTGCATAATAAAATAATATTATTTAATTAATATTAATCGGTAATGTCCAAAAATAGTCAAATAATAATAATAATAATAATAATAATAATAATAATTTCTTTATAAAATGACAGATATCATTGGTATTTGCACAGTAAACATAATTTCTGCGTGAAATACGAAAGATGTCCTACATTTTTACTTGAGACACGCAATGATAAACGTTGCTAGTACTAAGTGAGTGTCAAGAAGGTTCATTTAATTGTGTAATTGATAACACGAGCGTAATTAATTATTTTCAACAAAACGCACCACATATTATCTTACTCAAAACAAACACATAAGACGGTATCAAAGGAAGCAATATCATCAACCTTCGAATGCATCGGGCACGGGTAGATAGAAAAAAAGAGACCTTGGATATCCGAAAATAAACGGAAAAAAAAATAATAAAAATGCGACGTTTTCTCACCCGGTTTTGACGACATCGAAGATGGCCCTATGTGGGGACTCGGTTACGTCATCCGCACCCACGGTCACATTCGCTTCCCTCTCGTTGACGGCGGTGGTCGGGTGTTTCCGTGTCCGCCACCATGCTGGCAGAATGTCCTGGGGCTGCGCCCCATACGCTGCGGCGGAGCCGGGCTCGGGTAAACCTTGCAGAGCGTTCTGACGACGTCGAAGGGGAGCCCGCGGGAAATTCACCCCCGAACAATCGATTCGCTGGGATGCGGTGATTTTTCTTGCGTCGCAGTTTATTCAAATTATCATCGGTTATTGCAGATATCGATTTTAAAAATGCTGCGCATGCGTTTCTGTTTGCACCAATTTTTCGCGCGATACCAAATAAGAAGATATTAATACATTTAATTCGAATAAATAAAACAGACAGATATTTTTATATGCAACGATATATGATATGTTAATTATTAATATTAGAAAAGCTGCTCATTTTTATTATTTTGGAACTTGTCAAAAGTATAATTCTTTAAATCGCCGGTAGATGACGCACTAATAATAAATTAACTTCAGCTTTATAGTGTAGCCAATATGAGACATTTTTCCCTAAATGTGAGATATATTTTTAAAGTACATATTGTTTTAGATAATATCACATATAATATATATAGTTTATAAATATGTGAGTAATACATTTTTTAGGAGATATTGTTAAATTAACAATATCTCCTAGAAAGGTAAGGGGAAAGTATTTGTTATCGGTTGGCGACATCGTTTAGTTCACGTTTGACACATATTGACGTATGGCGTAATATGTTTTGATTTTTACTGACGATATACAAAGCAATTTCCCCTTCAGATACAGATAAGAAGGGAGCTGTGTGTCGGACAAAGAATTTGTTTAAGGTCAACCGTCTTATCTCCGTTCATCGTTATAATTATAATTATTAGAGAGAATGTGTCATCCGAATACATTCATCTGCAATCGGAATCGCATAAAATCCTCCTTACGCGATTTTAACGCATACATTCGCCTGCAAGTACGAACTATGTGAATACAGAAGACTGAATGCGCGACCATCCGAAGAAAACAATGGAGTACTCGGTGAATACGCGCCCGCTCTTGCAGCAGGACAGCGACACTGAAAATGATGATATCGTGACACAAACCTATGAGGAGACGACGGCAGTGAAAGAAACCAAGCCACTATTTAGACCACTCGAACCCCAAGACAAGTACAACATGGCTTATATAATATTCTATATAATGGGGATAACGACATTGCTCCCATGGAATTTCTTTATTACGGCAGACGATGTAAGTAGATATGATGCTTTTATTTTTAAAAAATTGACTAAAGTATAAGGAATCTAAGAGAAATTAGTTGTAAAGTGATGTATCAGACACGTTTGATGTTGTATTGTTTATTAAAAAGAAAGGTATTGCTATCAGTGTTAGATTTTAACTAATACTTCATTATTTTTCTTCTTAATTTTTGTATGGTAAAATTTTTTTTACGGAATAATTGAAATTTCAAATTGGTGGTGTTTATTTTACTACCATAACTCATATTTTCTTTATTTTTGTGCAAGGATTTCTTATTTTTCCCAGTATATTACTTCGGTTTTAGTATAATTATGTTGTAATAAACAAAAAAGAGGATAATATTATGAAGATTTTTGCATTTGAAACTGTTTATTAGTGATGGGCATTATCACATGATGGAGAAGGAATCATTCGTTTATCAATAATCATTTGATTATTGACAATCATTCCAGAATTCGATTGTGATGTTTTGATTTTGAATGATCATTTGAACTATGAATAATCATTAGACTATGAATGATAATTCAATTATAAAGGACATGGAAAATGGACATAACCTAAAAAAAAAACTCCTAATTAGAAATAATCCAGTAGGAGACAAAAAGTGACCTAAAAGAATGGATTATATTTATTTTGTCAGGAACCACCCACGCAGATAATGTTTAAACACTTACTTTGCCCAGCCATCTATGCACCTTTTCATTAACTATGCAGGTAATAATTGCATTACTTTACTGAGGTAAGAGAAAATCATGGGAATCAAACACACTCATTCTTTCAAAAAACAATGATATAATCACCTTACATCTAACGAAAAAATCGTAAATTTCGTTAGGAACATGAATATTATTAGATTGCCACAAATGTTAAAAAAAATAACAGATAATCACCATCGACTATTACCTACTACAATGTACTACGAACCTATTCTTTTAGGTTAGAAGAAGAATATAACGCGTAAGTTAACGAAAAAGTTTTTTTTCTTCGTTTATCCCCTTAACAGTTACCTACTTGAAAGTTGAAAGATATAGTGACTTTACTTGACTTCATTTTTTTTTTTTAGATTCAATTTTTATGACACTATAAACATAGAAATGCAATAATTTTTTTAGGCCTAAAAATTAATATTTTCCGACAATTACGAACAGAGTATCAAATACGACAGCCAGAGGACATCCTATTGCTTTAAATTGATATGCAAGTTATAGATTTTCGATACAGAGCCAGCTCAAAGGACTGGCTCGACGCAGATTCTGTGTTACCAAGAGAATTCCTTTTTTATGTAATACTCTTGTTTGTCTATATCTCAACAATAGTTCGTGTGTTTGGTTTGTATATTTTTTATCTCGTTTTCTTAGGGAAAATTCGTACTTTATCGTTGCATAGTGTAACGTTTGTGGGGTCAAACTATTAATACAGGCCATATATACCGTGAGATCGAATAAGACTGTCGTGATCCTACTCCACTTTCCACGAAGATTATATCAATATTTACATCCACAGTTTCGAATGAAGTTAGTTAATAAAACAGAGTAAAGTGCGGTCATTGTACGGTTTTTGCCTAATTGCGCGTATGCAACTTAATATACACTAATGTCAACCCGGACAACGAGTGTAGTGCACCAAAATTGCATCTAAGGTATGAGTCATTCAACTAACTCCCGCGCAAAAATAACGTATATATAATAAACATTTTTCAAAACAGTATATTTCTGATAACAAATACAACCAGGTTTAATTAAAGGTATAGAAGGTTTAAACAATATATATTGTAAAAATACACATTTATGTCATATCTTAACTTATATCAGACATTCTTCATAATTTATACGAGGTACTGAATGGACAATAATGGATGAATGCTTTTCATAGCCATACGGTCTACAACAAAAATATAATATAAATTAAAAAATTGAGAACATGCTTCTTTAACATAATTTACCCTTTAACATACCTTGCACTATGTAGAACATATGTCAAATTTGACAGCAAAATACGAGGCAACGCTCTATTACTAATTTCATTACAATGATTGGGTGATTGCGCATCGCGGAAAGTAGTCTAGGATCAGTGGCGGGATTCAGAACCTCACGATTCGTGTCGAATCGTCAAAATTTTTGTCGACATGTCGAATGGGTAACAATCACGGTATTCAGACATTAGTCGAATTGAATAAACAATCACGTGATATCGACAGATATGTCGAACCGTGTTCGACAGCTAAAGTGTTGACGATTGTATAGTTATCTCTTTTCTAATAACTATACCGTTAAATCGGTTGCGTCGAGAATTCTAGATAACTCTCGGCAATTTTGATATGCGCGTAGTATATTTCGACGTACATAATATGTGGATGTAAATATGACAAATAAAAAATTTCCCTCAGCGCATTTCGCATTATCATTAAGTATCCGAAGATTTGCATCACGTATTAGCTCCACATTCTTAGATTAAAACCTTTTTTTATTCATGTAATTATGACCATGGTTTTTTGAGTATTGCAACGTGCGTGCAATAAGTAGCAGCCACAACACCTCCTATTCACCATTATTAAAAAAAAGGAATCTTCTTTTGCTGACAGGCATTCATTGTGCTAGGGAAACATAGTTTTCATCTAATTTCGCTATAGTAATTTGACGGTTTCAAACGCGGCCAATTGACGCTTGACATTTAGTAAACAGCATCAACAACCTCAAAATTACAAAACCTGTTTAAGATATCGATGTTGCCAGTTCTCAAAAGATATTCGCATTCGACATAGCTTCTGAATCAGTCGATTCATATTTTGTCGATGTCGAATGAATCGATTCGACACGAATCGATTCGCGAATCGACTAAAGTTCTGAATCCCAGGGCTGGATCCGGTTTCCCAAATTAAGGACTTCGTTCACCCTCTTGGTTTTACTCAAGCCAAAATAACGTAGTAGTAGATAGCAGTAGTGTAGTAGTAGTAGTAGTAGTTAGTAGGTCCAGTGACCTAAGATGACGCCATTAACAAAATAGAATGCCGGCTTGACGGTGCTGTTTCAAAACCCTTTTTAGGAATATCGATGCAATGGACACAAAACTCCTGGCTGCCCAAGTTCTGAATCCCAGGGCAGGACAATCATTCTTCATCTCAGTGTATTTAATAAAATGTATTTTTTTTTCTACACTTAACGTCTATGAATACAAACAAAATTGACAATTAACAATAAGTAATATGAAAGTTAGAATTTGTATTTCAAAATAAACATTTGATCCAAAATGTTTTATGGCTATGAAAGTAATGGACTACATTTCAATGTTCACTTATCAGAAAACGATATCGAACTTTTAAATGCAGGTATTTTTTTTGTTATACTTACCTATTATTTTGGATTTTGGGTGGCAAAAGAATTATCCGTTATCCACCAAAGCGATTCTTTTTTTTTTAGCAAAAAGGCAGCTCACATCAGTACTCACCATCAGATGACGTAATGAAATACATCAACAAACATTTGGTGAATAAAGCAACTCTTGTTTTTTTCTTGAAATTTCAATTAAATTCACGCTAAAAAAATTCCATTGCAAAATGACGCGTCATGCAATAGCGCTCTCTATGAGCAGTTTTGTGATCTCCGCTCCAAAGAGGTAACACCATCTATCGGCGCAACAAGAAACCCAAATTTTAAGTTTAAAAATACGCTACAATACATTAAATTTAAAAACGGATTGATTTTAAATCATTGTGCAATTAAAAATTATATCATTTTCAGCGCTTTCAGCAGTACGACATCAAACATCTGGTACATCACTATTTTTTACTTAACTTCAGTTTACTCCACAATCCTAAAATACATATATTCTTGCGAATATTTTGTGTTACAGTATTGGATGTACAAATTTAGAGACGTCAATTCCAATTTGACGACGTTTGGAGATCAGAAGCAAAGAACGACTCTGCAAGCTGAATTTACGTCTTATCTCAGTGTCGCCTCTTCCGTTCCAAATATTTTATTCCTAGTCCTAAATACGGCTTTGAATCACAAATTGTCCTTGCAGAAGCGCATCATAGGGTCATTACTCGTCATGCTAGTGTTATTTATAATTACTACAGTATTCGTAAATATTGATACCGATTCCTGTAAGTTAATAATCATTGCGTATACAAATCGTTTTTATGTATTGCCAATTTCGTAGATCAAGACGCGTTTTTCGCTATAACTTTAACAATAGTGGTATTATTAAACGGTAAGCTGTTACTGATTTAAACTTCTCTTGATTTATTTCTATTTTTTTTTACGACAGTAAGTAGTGCAATCTTATCGAGCAGCATTTTTGGAATTATGGGCAAATTCTCGTCGAAATACATAACTGCCACTATCGGCGGTCAAGCCCTTGGAGGGATATTTGCAGCTATAACCCAAATAACAGCGCTGGCTGTCGGTGCCTCTTCCGTACACAGCGCTTTTGTGTATTTTATGGTGGGAAATATAATGATACTAGTAACATTAGTATGTTACGTAATTTTATCGAAAACTGTCTTTTTTAAATACCATTTATCGGAGAAAATGGGTCTTACCTTGAACGAATTCCAAAGCGAATTGGTAAGACCGAGGATTGTCGATCATAAAATCATCTTGAGAAAGATTTGGATGCACGGCACTGGAGTATTTATCGTATTCCTAATCAGTTTATCCTGCTATCCTGGCTTGACTGTTTTGATAGAATCAGAAGCTCACGGTGCACCATGGAATGGTAAATTCAATTTAAATGCCGTAAAATCTTTATAGTAAACTTCAATCAATATTTCAGATAAATACTTCGTTCCAGTAATCGCGTACTTACTATTCAGCACTGGTGATTATTTCGGCAGACTAATCGCTGGGAAAGTACAAAGAGTAAGGCGAATATTACATCTTTACGATTATTTTATATATATTATACATATTACAGCCCAGGAAAGGCACGTGGCTGATCCTGCTGAATTTACTTCGAATTGTGTTCATTCCGCTTTTAATTTATTGCAACGCTCAACCCAGATCTCAACTTCCTGTTATATTTACCAGAGATTACCAATATATTATAATAGTATTTACGTTCGCTTTAAGTAATGGCTATTTAGCGAATTTAGCACTGATATGCGCCCAAGGTAACGTATAAATGATGAAAATGCATTGAATAAGTTAATATTTTTTTTTTAAATGTTTTTAAGGGTTGTGGAGCAACACGAAAGGGAAATAGCTTCTTCAATGATGACTATATTTTTAGGTGTTGGTCTAGCAGTCGGTTCTGCTATTAATCTATTTCTAGTTAAATTAATATAAGATGTAATAGTTTTAATGTAGATAATGAAATTATGTGATCTGACTTCATAATATATACATATATAAATGTATTATGTAGATGTTAATTGTAGGAAACACTAGTCTTAATAGATATATGAATGTATCATATAATTGATTATCTTTCAAATTTTATTTAATTTTTTTTTTTTTTATATTATAGTAAAAACAAAACATACATTATTATGAGTATTATTTACATTCCCTCTGGAAATACAAAATCGAAATAAGATATTGAAATCAAACGGTTTTCTAAAATGAGAAAAAAAGATCAAAAGTGCAAGCTTAGAGTGTTAGAATTAGGTGGGGTTATAAGAAACAGGAAGTAATGAAAATAGATTTTTTTGTTTATGCATAAAAAGGAAATGCATTTAGAAATGCAAATAAAATTATTTCTTCAAAGTGTTTTCTTTGCTCCAAAGCTAAAACGAGCTACAAGGTGACATCACCCTTATTGCCCCATAACACAGGTATCCATCAAGGGTCTGTGCTTGGCCCACTGCTTTTTTCATTGTTTTTAAACGACATTTTTTAATTTCTTTGAGATTTCATGGTTGCATGCTATGCCGATGATATCACCGTAATAATTTCGGAAAATGTAAACAATATTGAAGCCCTTATACAGGGTGCGGCAAAAAAAACATTACTCATATTTTTATGCATAACTTTATTAACGAAATGAAATTTAACAAATGTAACGATTCAAAACAATAACATGGAGCATTAGCAATAATATAGTCAGCCGGTTTCGAAGTGGCCTTCTCCAGCGGCGATGCAGAGCCCCAAACGTGATTTGAAATTTTCGGCGATGGGCCGCAGGTTTTCTGGCGACAATCGGTCCCACTCCCGACGCAGTGACCGCTTCAGCGACTCCAAACTCTTGTGGCGTGTAGCACAGGCCCTGGCCTCCAAAATGGACCAGACGCTATAGTCCATCGGATTGAGATCTGGCGAATAGGGTGGCCATTCCGACAACGAGATGAAGTCCGGAAAATGAGTCCGGCATCAGTCCTGAGTCGTTTCCGCCTTGTGGGCCGGGGCGGAGTCCTGTTGGAACGTCCAATCCGCATCGCCGAAGTGCTGCTGGGCCCACGGAAGTACGACGGCCTCGAGAATGTCGCGGCGGTAGACTTCTTGGTTGATTTTGACCCCCTGTTCCACGAAAACGAGAGGAGTCTTACCGCTGGCGCAGATTCCGCCTCACACCATCACCGAAGCGGGATTTTGACGGTGTTCGACGACGGCTGAGGTGCCTGGAGCCTCTGCGGACCAAATCCTGTCGTTTTGGTGGTTGTGCGCTTGTTCGACGGAGAACAGCTTCTCGTCTCTCCCATCCCTGACCAGCGGCCCGACGCTTGAGTTGGCGGCATTTTTGCAGCCGTACGCGTTTGTTGTCGTACGTGAGGAGCTGAACTTTTTGGAGCTTGTAGGCCTTGAGGTTGAGCTCCTTTTTTGCCATTCGCCGCGCCGATCGATCGCTGATGCCGGTCTCACGAGCGATTTTTCTCATGGAGACCCGCGAATTTCGCTGCACTCGCTTCTTGATGATCTTGCGGTTTGCAGAAGTGTTGACGGTGCGCTTTCTTCCACTTCCTAGACGCCGACCATCGTGACCGAGTTCCTTGAATCGCCGAACAGCACGCGACACCTTCATCTTTGAAACACGGAACAAACGAGCGATTTCACATTGACGTTTGCCTTTAACGAAACAGCTCCACAATTGCGTGCTGAAATTCGACATGCTGAAAGCACAACAAGACTACACACAATATTACCGAAAATACAGTCCTTAGTACAGAAAAACATTGAGAATCCGATAAAACAACTATTATTTGGATACGTTACAGTCTTTCGTGTTAGGACGCATTAAACTTTGTAACGTTTTTTTTGCCGCACAGGGTAAATATTATGCTGGACAAAATTTTTGCATGGTTTTGTGCTAATAAGCTATCATTAAATTTAAAAAACAAAATATTATTATAAATTGCTTTTTCAAAAGAAATTAAACAATGAAAATTAGTCTTAAAATTTAGAAGAGAATGAGTATTTTTTTTTTTCAAAATTTGCTTATTTTCATAATTTATTTGCTCATTTTACAAACTTAAAATCAAAATTTCTAAACATTGAAATTATTTAAATTGCCCTAATTAGAAATTACATTTTAATTTATTTGAAATTATTTATTAAATCTTTTCTTTGAATTTACGTGTCATCGTGGAATGATTTTAATATGAATCATTGGAATGGAAACCTTTTGTTTGCTTCATTTCATTATATATTTTATTTAGTTTACTAAATTTACCGAAGGATTTAAATACACAACAGGTTATATTTATCACAAATCTGAAAAAAGTAGTTTTTGGACATCAACAAAAACTTGTGCTTCAAAATCCATAATTAGGCAACCAAATGCACGTCTCTTTTGCCGCCTTTTGCTAAATTCTTTAAAAGAGTTCGAATCAGTGCAAATGTAATTGTCGTGAGAAAATCATTTCTCTCAATTCTTCTTACAGTATTCCTAAATTTGTGAGAAATATAGTGGGAAAAGGTTCTTCTTGTAATTATGAAAAAGCGTCATTCATGGGTCTATCTGGTGTATCTTTGGTTGCGTGCTTTTCAGGTAAACAATAAGCAGCCGCTAATTTTTATAGTTAATATTTTATATTATTCCAGTAAAATTAATTGGTGTATAAATAATTATTTTCATTAATATATTAAATAAAACCGTTTATTTCCAGGTTTCTAAACTAAATAGAGAAGAAAGTATTACTTTTAGCGCCATCTCTTGGGTTAATGCCAAAAAGATTTTTGCCTGCTTCAAGGGTCGTTTCAGCTGTGAAATTACAGATTATTTTTAGAAGTGGTTAGGAATAGCTTGTACAAAAGTTACAAGGTTTTTTTTTGAAATTCTACTGAAATGGCTATGACCTATGAATTTAGCTCGATTTTCTTGGGTTGCTTTTATTTTTTTTTACACGACAAAAAATATTGTCATAAATACCAAAGTCTGCGTTGTTGGCAAACGTGTATTTCAAGTTTAATCAGTGCAGGCAATCTCCGAATAATTACCTCTGATTGTTGGCTTTTTCTAAAAAATAATAATATTTGAAATGCTTTTTGTTGAGGAACTGTGATTTTTATCTATCCAAGTTATTTTATAAAAAGAATATATAATTAAAGATAATGTCAATTGCCTACACTGTGGACAAGTGAAAGTATCCCCACATAGCCAATTTAAATTGCCCGCAATTACTCTTAGTAACTTCAACGTTGAAACATAAAATTATCTACAATTTTGTACTACATTAATAGTTATTTTAATGCCATTACGTTGAATTCACTAAAAATAGTAGCGGAAATTTTAAATTTGGCAATTAGGGTCCGTGGTTGAGTGCCAACGTAGATTTTGTACTGCCAACTTCAAACAGTTGATTTTGAATATTTTGATCATTTTATATACTACATATACAGAATCGTTTTAACATTACGCCTCGTTTTCGAAAATACTATGACATTTCCCAAAAGCAGCTAGTAAAAACGAAAAAAAAAAAAGAAAATTCGTTACTATAAATTAATTAAAAAATTTTAATTTTGCTAATCCTTTTTTCTCTATAATTTTTTTTAGGTTATAAATGCATGGTTTGATATTTTTCACCACGTAAAATAGTATCTGATAATAGTTAAATTATATTGTGTTATCGGTCATTTGTCGAAAATGTTATTATTTACACACAAAAGGAAAATCGTATAATTTCTGGTAACATTCGCATAATTTCTTCTTTTTACATTGGCTTGACTGCATCTAAAATCGTTAATTAATCCAACCACTACTATGACTACTGTCAAAACGAACAAACGATTGTGTCTCTAACGCTGATATCACTAAACGAAGCTATGTTTTTCTCCCTCCTCCCTCTCTTTTCTTCACCTATTTATCAATTATTTTCTAGTGATTTGAGATCATGTCACACGGGTTAGATTATTATTGTAATTTGTAATAATAATTTATTATTCAGAGAACGAATTGTTGATCTGATAATTACTAGTATAAACATCAGAGGCGCTACAATACGAGTTCACCAACATTATAAGAGTTACCAACCCTTTAGTAATTCTTTGACAGATACAAAAATATATGCATTTGGTAAATATTTTGCGAATTATATCGCTAAGTTAACAGTTCTTTTAAGTAATGTCAAGACCCCATTTCGGCTTCCACACTTTTAAAATCGACCTCAATGTGATTTCACGTAATATTCAAGTAAGTACCTGATGCTAACACTGCTACTTACTGCTTGACGAACATAACCTAGATTATAGGCAATATGTTGCATACGCAGCTTAACTACCTATCTTTAAATATTTAATAAGTGTAGAACCGTAATTTTAATACAAAGCAAAATTACTATTATATTTCGGGGTTTATAGTTAAAAGGAATAACTATTGTGCACTGTTAACTTATCAGACTCCTTCTCGATTCGAATCTGACATTTAGTATGGACATATGTTGGAAACATGTAATCAAACATCTAAGACACTGTCTTTTATAACCAGGAATGGCTAACCATTGAGTAATTTTGCTTTGATTACAGCTTAGAATGATTTTGTTCATTTGAAGTTAGAATTTTGTTCGATTGTATGAAATCTGACTTTTTTTGCAATGCATGAATATCCTATTGGGAATACTGGAAAAGATGTTGGAAAGTCCATTATTTTCGATTTTTTTGTGATATAAATATGGTTTCCTGTCGTGTCTCCATCTATTTTCATTCGAACTGTTTTCTTTTAGATAACATTGTACCAGTCTTCTCAGTATTTCATTTTTCTCTTGGTTTAATGTAACCTATGTAAATTTCTATGTGTTTATCTAGTTCCTTATTTGGTTATCTTCCATATATTGCTGCATACCTCTTTATTGCCTCTCCTTGGCACCATATTTGCATTATATTTCTCATCAATCTGCTGCTTATAAACACCTGCAACTTTAATGTTGTTATTTACGTATTATACGTCCAGTTAATCTGAAATCATATACTAATTCAGGTTTTACCATTAAATTCAATATTTTAGCCACTGTTTGTATTGTTTAGTTACTTGTTCCATTATCACGATTTCGAAAATCGCCGATTTTAGTTTGTATGATGTAGCAAATTCCATCCTTTTAAATTGCGATCCTAATAGTTCTGATTGCTTTTCTGACAAATTCAAATCGACAACCAAATCATTTAGGTCTCCTTGAGTTATCAAATGTGGCTTGGTTAAATTTTCTTCAAACTTAGAGTCATCCTCTTCATCAACACATTGACTTGATGGACGCAAATGCAATTGGTATAGGCAATTTTTCACTATGAGGGACTTGCCTCTTAGTTAAAGGTAAATTAGGGTAAATAATTGTGTTTTTTTCTTGAAATTTATACCATTTACGTTAGTAAGACAAAAATAGCAGTCCGAAATGTGACCTCTTGGCTCGGTTCAAATCATGGGTACAGCAAACGGCATATGACGGGTTAAATCGGTTAAATTTTTCACATAGGTTGTGCAACGAAATAGGAGAGGCCCAGGATTTGTCTTGATGGGCCACAGCTAAACCAAAATACGAGTGACAACTCTTCAAGACTAGTTTTGTGAAATTTCGTCTTTGTTTTTTGAAAGTCAGTTCACCACAGACATAACAAAAGGAGTTAGAATTGTTGCTACACTTTCTTGACATGTTAACGTAGTTGATAAATCACAATATTTTGATGAAATCACAGACAATTAGTTTCATGACTAGAGACCGGATTATATGGAAAGAAAAACTGGAATATATATGCCCATATATATGCATCGATTTTTGAGAAAATGGGGCATATATGCAAAAAAATTGCGACAATATGCAAAATTTTTACATAAAATAAATAAGAGCAGAAATTTAAACATCAACTTTATTGCACAAAATTTTTTCACAACATATTTCTAAAACAATTTATAATTAAATGTTTTTCAAAATTGTGTAAAAGAAAGTTTTGTCTTCTATCAGAATACATATGTTTCGAAATAGAAAAGCTTCTTTCAACATCCACAGATGTAATTGGTGCGTTTTTTAACTTTGCAATACATTCTAAACTAAAATTAAAGTCGAAATCGTTTACCGTTTCACCTTCCAAAATTTTCTTAACTTTCTTCAATTTCAAATATCCCGCACTTTTTATTTATCACTTTTTTAAATTTATCGTATATGGAATTAGCTATTGTACCTTTAACCTTCTTACATAGCATATCAAATTCGTCTACTATTTCGACTGATTCCGAGAGCGACATCCCATACATTTCTAATTTACGAATGGAACTTTAAACAAAGCTATAATTTGACTTAATATACAAAAGGTTTTGTAGCAATTCTGTTGATGTTACTATCTTTTTACAGTTTTCTAGAGCAATACAGTCAGCAGTGATTTCAAGAATTACATTTTTTATTCCTTCAAAATTATCGGCGAAAAAAATTGCAGGCTCTAACCATGTACCCCATCTCGTAATAATCGGTTCAGGAGGCAACTTAACACCGGGAAGTCGCTCCTTATAAAATTGGATTCGGAAAGGTGCTTTTAAAAATATTTTTTTGATATTGCTAATTAAATCATTAATCAAAGGGAATTGATCCCTAATGTCTTCGGCTGCACGATTGCACCCATGAGCTAAACAAGTGATATGAATAATGTTACTATAAAAAAAAAATTAAATTTTGCGCGGCTTTTATCATGTATGGTGCAGCGTCAGACAACATTATTAAAAAATTTTTACAAGGTATACTTCTAGGTAAAAAGAAATTTGATAAACCTTGTTGAACGAATTGGGCAATTGTCACATTATTTGTTTTTTTGAAGTTCTTTACAATAAATTAAATATGATTTACCTACAATATCTTATGAAGAATTCCTATTAACAAAGGGAATATAACGCCACACTTATCCGTACTTTCATCTACCATGATATAAATAAAATTATTCCCTACCAATTGTTGAATTTCTGCTATTGTTTGCTGGTAACAAGATGCGACATAATTTTTTCGTAAAATACTTTCGTCAGGTATATTATGTTTGCAATATTTTTGCAGAAATGATTTCAAATTAACATTGTTTAATCTTGCTAATGGTATGTTAGACGAAATTAATGCGTTACACAGATCCGTATTACATTCTTCTTGTTCTGAGTTTCGTCAAGTTGATGCTACACATTGACGTATAGATTGCTGCAAACATGCGGATCGCTTTAGTTTTTCACATTTTCCAATATGTGATGGAGTTTTAGCGTGTTGATCAATCAGGTATTTTCTCTCAGAAGACACCTACAACAACAATTGTCATTTTATATCAAAAGTTAAAGAATTTAAAAACAATTGTAAAGCTTTTAGTAAAATTAAACTTACCAGTTTACTGCAGGCTCGACAAAATATTTTGTCGCCATCCTTTAGCAGTTCCGGATATGGCTTAATCCATAAAGAAATTTTGTTCGCTATACTCATTGTATGTACGCACAGTATTTAAAAACGTAACACAATTACATGCTGTTTCGCTCAAAGATATTCAATGAATGAATAGTTTATTTGGAATTAATAATAATAATAAAACGTATTTACCACATCCCTTCTGCTAGGCGAAATTAAACACGTGCAGTTCTTGGAAAAAAGTATTAGAGAAGCCAATGTAAAAGATTTATCGTTGTGAGAATTGTCGGTTGTCGATCTACATTAGGAATTACTAAGAATTTTTACTAATAGAAAGGATAAGAAAAAGCTTTAAATATGCAATATATGCAACTTTTGTAAAAATATGCATAGAAATGCCTAAATATGTAATATATGCAATCACTAATTAGCGCTAATTAACATCAATTAGTGTAATACGTCTACATATAGACTATAATTAATGATATGCAAAAAATAAAATATATGCACTTTGCATATAATCCGGTCTCTATTCATGACTATTTCTTCACGAACGTTCCTTTGCTTTCATTGTCGTAGTATATATATAATCACATGCCTCTTTTACCTTTCGGTGTAGAGGTAATAATAATAAAATTAAATTATATTCTTTTGCTACATGTGTGTTTGATTTTAAGTCAAATGTACAAAGTCCTTCCATTCTTTTCTATTTCCCGCTAGTTTTCTTGCGTTTATCACCGTTTGTCCTCTTCTCATAATTGCCCCTGCTACCACTTTATCCCACGTTATCCTTGGTCTTCCTGGTCCCCTTTTGATCATAATCCTCGCCTCCATTACTTTTCTCGCTTGCCTGTCTGCCTCCATTCTCTGTACATGGCCCCACCAATTTAGTTGTTTCTCCTCTATATATTGTAAAATGGGCTCTACATCTAGTTCTTCCCTTATGTCCGTATTCCTGATTCTGTCCCTACGTGTTATTCCCATAATGCCTCTTAAATATTTCATTTCCATGCTTTGTATTTTGCTTTTGAGTCTATTTGTGAGAACCCATGTTTCACTTCCATAGGTGAGTATAGGTCTGTATATTGTTCTGTATACCGTCATCTTAGTTTTGTAGCTTATTTCTTTTTTAAATATAAATGTTTTCTTCATTGAATGGTATAATTTGGCAGTTTTATTAATTCGTTCGGTAATATCTATGTCTTGGTTTCCATTTCTTTCAATTGTAACTCCCAGATATTTATATTCAGAAACTTGTTGTATCTTTTCCCCATCAATATATATTCTTATCTGCTCTTCATTCAATGCTGTTATCATCATTACCTTCGTCTTTTTCGTGTTAATTTTCATGTTGTATTTTTTCAGAACTGCATTCCATTCATTTATATTTTTCTGAAGTTTTTCTTCGCTACTAGCCATGATAACCAAATCATCAGCAAATATGCATTCTGTAATGTCTACTGGTGCAAGTGTCTATATCCTATATTCAACTTTGTTAATTTCGACTTACATTCTTTCAATACTCCGTCAATAAATACGTTAAATAGTAATTGGCTTAATACACCTCCTTGTCTTAGTCTTCCTTTAGTATTAAACATTTCGGAGTTCCTATTTTTACTTATGACATAGTAAATGTTGTCATTGTACATATTTTTGATATTTCTAATCAATTTATCATTCACTTTTCTTTGTTGTAAATATTTCCAAACTGTTCCTCTAGGAATTCTATCGAACGCCTTTTCTAGGTCTAGGAGGCCAAAACATGCTTTTGTCCGACTCAGTATAACCTTTTCTATTATCTGCTTTATTGTGAATATATGATCGTTTACACTTCTGCCTTTTCTAAATGCGCTTTGTGATTCCTCCATTGTAGCTTCTGCATATTTTCTTAATCTGTTTTCCAAAATCCTTTCATATGTTTTTGTTACCGTACTCAATAGTGTTAGTCCTCTGTAGTTATTGCAATCACGTGTATTTCCGTTTTTGTGTATTGGTACTATTAATCCTATATTCCAATCTTTTGGTACTTGTTCACCTTCCCATGACTTCTTGAATATTTTCAACATCAGTTCTATGCCATTTTCTCCTAGCGCTTTTTCATTGTCGTAGTACTAGTTATAAATATTACCGTATCACAAGAAAACTGAAGCTAATTGAAACGAAACAACTGCAGTTTAATAATGAGGGTAGTTAAAGTTCGTGTGGCATGACTAGTGTTGACCAGTGTTATTATTGTTTCCTTCAGATTTCCAACTAGGATGCAGTGGATAACCCACCTAGAAGGAGGCCCGAAACGGGTCAACCACGCAGCAGTCGCTATAGGTCACAAAATCTACTCGTTCGGTGGTTACTGCACCGGAGAAAATTCTAGGGATTATTGCTCAATGGACGTCCACGTATTGAACACCTCCACCTTCAGATGGACCAAACATCCGGTGAGCGATCTACCTTACTTCGAGAACGACGACATCCTCCCGTACAAAAGATACGGCCACACAGCCGTATTATACAAAGATAAGATTTATCATATGGGGCGGCCGCAATGATCGAGCTTCTTGCGCGGTATTATTCTGCTTCGATCCCGTCTGGCACTGTTGGACGGCACCTAAAACGCACGGAGACATACCGCCAGCGAGGGACGGTCATACGGCTTGCGTCTGGAGGAATAAGATGTTTATTTTCGGCGGTTACGAAGATGACATGGATGCGTTCGGGAAGTCCGTTTACGTGCTGGATTTGGACAGCATGTGTTGGTCGCACATACACACGAACGGCATCAAGCCGTCGCACAGAGATTTCCACAGTGCCGTCTGCATGGGGGATAGGATGTACATCTTCGGTGGTAGGGGGACGGAGGAAAGAACTGAGTTTTTTACGCACGCAGAAGTTTACTGTAATGAGCTATGGTATTTGGACTTGCGGACGTACGAATGGGTGAGTCCCGTCGTCGAAGGGATTAAACCGATTGGAAGGAGGAGTCACTCGGCATGTAAGTTAATATTTTGTCATCATTTTGGCTTTTTTTTTTTCGTAATAACGCCATTTTTTTTTTCAAAGGTGGGTGTTACACTATAAAAGCTATTTGTCAAATATTTTTTTTAATATATGAAAGACCACTAAGAAGAAAAAAAAGTTGATAGGGTAATATGCACCTAATACGTTTAAATGTTTCCACTGGTCTGTGTTTTTCCATTCCTCCGACTTCAATTTCTAAAGAATTTTACATATTTGCATATCTTTGGTTTACTTTTAACGATTTCGCTATAGGTTCTTTAGATTTTCCTTACCCAATAAAACAAGATTGGAAAGGACTATATTTATCATTCATTTTTATACACATTTATCCAATCCAGTGGAGAGCAGTACTACTTTATATTAATATATAGGGTGTTAGGTGCTGTTAGGGTACACTTTTGAATTCAGCAGAAAATTCTATAACGATTACGACTAGGGCAGTGACTATATAAAAGAAGACAAACCAAGTCCATATAAAAGCAAATTAATTTTAAAAGTCATCGATAGATGTCGCTTGGCTGTCCAAATTAACATTGGAGCTAAACCAAAAATTATTGTCATGTATTAAGTATGACAGCGCAATCTACTCAAAAATAGTTATACCAAGCAAATCACTTGTAGGACATCTTGTTTTTTTTTTTTTCTAAGTAATATGAATATCAACGAGTACAACATTTAAAACCGAAAAAAGCAAAGGCTGTCTTTCCGATATTATTTACGGCGAGATAATAGTTCCACGAGTATATTTTCTTATCGGCATTCCTTTCAATGACAGATGTGCGAGATTTCACAAATGCGATTACTTAAAAGAAGGAGGGCTACGTTATAAGTAAACACAGAAAAGCATTAAGTTTGTAAAATAAAAAGAAACATCAAAATTACATCAATATACATTAAATTGTGACGTTTAATAATTTTGTTTCCTTTTTGTTTAATGCGGGGAATTTTATGTATCAACGTTGAAGTTACTAAGAATAATTGCGGGAAATTTAAAGTTGGCTATATGGGACAAACCAACAATGGTAAACATCTTTTTTAAAATAATTCAATGTATTCTTACTTTCTATGTAACCCTAGAATAATGGAAATGGAATACTATAGTGTCCCAGTAAACCAAATTCAAATTTCCGTCAATTATTTTTTAGTAATTTCAACATTCAAGCATGTAATTTCCTACGATTTTGTATTAGATTAATAGTTATTTGAATACCTTTCAGTTGAAGTTACTAAATATAATTGAGGGAAATTTAAATTTAGTTTACTGGGGTAGGTACATCAAATAGCGACGTGTATTTTCTGTTTAGTAACCACGTACGTAAAAGCGTTAGTATTTCAGGGTTAAATATTTCTTGGTCATCAAAAACATGAAAAAGTGTTAAACGCATACATGTTACTTCAATTTTTATAGTAAATAGTCCAAAAATTATTTTTTCAAATAAATCTAGTGCGGACCTGGTGAAAACAAATTGTCGTTATTGCGATCCTGAAGTCTATCCTGCAAAGATGGTGTCCGAGATCACAATATAAAGCCATTAAAAGATCAAAGAGACCGCCAGGGAATGAAACTTCTGATTGTTATCCCATTCTGTGACAATATTACAAATATTCATATTTTGAGAGTGGAGAAGTAAACGTATTTCAAGTGAAATTTAATTTAAGTAAATAAATAGTTTTTTTTTAACTTCCATTGGCGAAACCTCGGATATCAAATTTTAATATTATTAATTACTTTCATAAAACCGATAGCAATATGCCGACATGCCGTCAAAGAGTTCCAAGAATGTTCTGTTTATTGTCTTTTTGGTTTCCTAAATTCAGTTACCAATAAAATAAAATTATTATTATATAGTATAGCACATTTGCTGTATTCTAGCAAAATATAAATAATAAAGTTTGTACAAACAATAAAAATAAACTTACAACTTAACACTAATAAACTTCACAGATAGAACTAAAAAATAATATCTTACCAATTCGTATACGACATATGACAGATATACAATTATTTTTTTATTTCTATTCAAACATTCGGTAAGGAGCCACATCAGCGCTGCTAAATTCAAAATATTGTTGCCGCCTGCCGTGCTTGAAATCCCATATCATTACCATAATTAGTAATTTCATTACATTAAAATACGTTATGAATCAGTACCATCTACTGGCGAATCACACTATTATACAATTTATATAATTTAAATTCTGGTTCTTATTCACGCTAAACATCCAGACCACCACTTTTAGCGGTAAGGACGCTAGCGACATCTGGATTTGACCGCCAAAATGTTGTTTTTAAGCGCAACACTTTTCCCATAAGCTTGGTTTGTCTTCTTGTATATAGTCACTGGCCTAGGGATTCCTATGCCTATCTTCAACTGTTGCTGAGGTATTACGATTTTTGTAAAAATTTTGACATTTACACTGTTGTACGCAATTCATCAATTTTCACTCGCTTTAAATACCAGAGGCCATTTTAACATTACCAAATACTAATAATACGTATTATACAAGCTTTCTATAAATTAATGACATATCAAGAACATATTGAAACTTGCAAAACTTGATTTATTTTTTTTTTTTCAAATAAAGCACTCTGCATGTATTTATATTGTCGGGCGTAGAATTAGATTCTACACCGATTTGCGGTAACATTCCCTATACCCATCCTCACTAGATTTTTAAGATTAAAAAAAGTATATTGAAAAGTCTATCCTGTTTATAGATGCAATATATTTGTTGATGTCATTCAGAATCATTAAATATTATCAACAAGTGGATTGCTTTCCAAAACAGCGTGAATTTTAATTTCAAGAAAGTACTGTTTTTTTTTATCTGATACAACAATTCAGAATTCGTCAGCGTACACATATTTCCCACAAAACAGTCACAAAATTAAAGGCTCCAAAATATAAATATCGAGGGTGTCTGCGCTAACCTTATAAATACATGTAAAGCTGACGCAACAGTTCGCATTGGTCTACTTTAACTACTTGATTTTTAACTACCTGCTTAAAATTACACTACATGTTTACTAAATTAAGCCTATCTATTCTATTTACAAATAATTTTATTTATTAACCTTTATTAAATATTGAATTTTTAAGTGTGGCAATACATTAAAATAACCTTACTTTCGTTATCCTCTGTTTATTCGTTATTAGCAGTTTTCCAGTTTCATTTACTCCATTATTTCCACTATTTCAGTATTTCTTGAAAGTAGCACATCGATCTATATTTCTGCTCTTACAAATCTCTAATTAAGGTTGCGTCTTCTCCTTTGATGAAAATACTTCATCCTTAACTTCTTTATATTTATAAAATTTTGAAATATCTTTCCAGTTTTTCTTTTTTCTATTTTCTCCAGTTTTGATTAAAAAAAAACTCACAAAAAAATTGTTGCCGTTAATTAATTAATTTCTTCTGGTACACTTTTTAATTACCTCCGTAATGTTAACTAATCCACTTTTTACAATGAAAATCTTAAGAATTTCTCATCGTTTCAGTTGTCTACAATGATAAGATGTAACATATTCGGTGGATACAATGCTTTAATGGGTAAACACTACAATGATATTTATTTCTACGATCCCAAAGTCAATAAATGGGAATTAGTGACTCCGTTGGGGGAGCCACCATGTATGCGAAGACGGCAAGCTTGCGTTTTAGTGAAAAATAGGATATTTTTATTCGGAGGGACAAGGTATAACCTTATATAATATAGATAATTTGATAGTTCATTTAATGTAGTAGTTTTTGCACCGATATTGGATCTCTATTTCGATCGACATACGCGCGGCATAAAGTTCCTCTTACATTTAGAAGTGTTGTATGGAAAATAAGGATAAAAAACGAAATGTTTTTCATTCAATTCATATCTTTACGTATTTATAATTAAAAGACATCTGGGAGAATTACGATTTCCTTACCCTGCTAAAATCTTACATTGGTGATAGGCGCCAAGCAACTCTTTGGAATAACCGATTCTCCAACATTCGTGAAATAAAAGTACGGAGTACCACAGGGATCCATTCTTGGACCCTTACTATTCTTAATATATATGAATGACTTGCCTGCTAGTGTTCGGGGTACCAAACTATGTATATATGCTGATGACACATCCCTGCTTGTACCTACTATCCTGGAAAGAGCAACAAAATCGGAGGAAGTAGTTAAAGAAGCTTGCGGATGTTCGCTGCAAATAGGTTGAAAGTGAACAAAGACAAAACCGAAAACCTGCTGCTGACCTCAAATCACGTGGACTCTACCTCAAATTCCAATGTATTACATATGTATTTTTCTCTCTTTTTCATGCCATAGACAATATTTGTTGCTAATAGCAATCCCAGTCGTAGGTTCGGGAACAGTTGAATCGAAATAATTATAAATTAGTATATCAATATTAACATATATTTAAAGTTGGTGAATTATAAAAGAAATACAAAAGATTTACATTACAGCATCAGCTGATTAAGGAGAATACAAGAGTTATCAGTTAACTAAGACAAAATGTCAGAGTAATCTTTACGTTCTCAGTTAAGCGAGGTAAAATACATATAAAGTAATAGGCAAAATATAAAAGTTATCTCTACGTTATCAGATTAAATAAGGTCAAAATATAAAAAGTTATACAATAATACAAAGAGAAAAAGAGTGTACCTTGACTGACCGCGGATGGCCGGTAGATGAGGTGAAGCAGGTGACCTTGGTGTTTTGGTCCATAAATTCCACTGGTAGCGGTGCAGTGGCGAATACGTGGACAGTGTTGCCCTAAATAAGTAGGCCCTTTAAGGGACACAACCAGATATTACTAAAGGAAGTTTTTGACAAAAGAAAACATTACGCTTACCAATGACCTATGATGGAAACCTGATGCAATATCGAACGCAAAACACACTCCTGGCAGTCCAAGGATAACATAAACAAGCGATTTCTAACTAAGTGACTCGCATGAAAGAAGCCACTAATGCGGAATGAACAAAGATATCATGGAGATCACATAAACAAGTAGCTTCGCTTCGGATAGTCGGCATCATCTACCGCAAGCGGAAGGAAGTGGAAAATACGTAATCACTAATGAGATAAATGAACGTTAAAAATCCAAAACCAAATACAATTAATGTGAAAACAAAATATTGATGAACAAGAATGTGCGGAATATCCTAATAAAATGAAATACTATAAAAGTTACTTTTAGATAAAAAGATTTCTTTTTCTTTTTCTAAGATCTTTGAATATGCTTTTCCAACGCGATTGCAGGAATTTTTGAAATGTTTTGAGATAATTACTAAGAATCAACATGGTTTTATGCAGAACAGATCGACGTTTCCTGCTATGGACTCTTTTTACAGTAGAATCCTGGGGTTTTTGGATGCGGGCGAGTGTCCTGTTGCGATCTTTTGTGATCTCAGCAGGGCATTCGACTGCGTCAATCATATAGTATTGTTGAATAAATTATATGAGTCTGGTGTTAGAGGGCCAGCGCATCAATGGATATCTTCCTTTCTTAGTAATAGAGAGCAATATGTTTCCGTTAATTTTAATTTAGAAAGCTGCAATGAAATGATTACCTCGACACGTTTAAAGAATGAATTAGGTGTCCCGCAGGGGTCGGTACTCGGTCCGATTCTCTTTTTACTTTATATAAATGATGTAGAGAATATTATGGCAGATGCGGGCGCCAACTTTAGTTTTTATGCGGATGACACGTCCATAATTTTGTCTGACAGAGATCGAGATGAGCTGGAGCATAGGTGCAATGATTTGTTGTGCAAACTGGAGACCTGGCTTTGCAACCATGGTTTATTGCTCAATAAAAATAAAACGGAATTCGTATTAGTGTTTCATAATTATCAGAGATGGTTGCGCCATCACTGGATCTTCGCGTGGATGATGATCTAATCGCACAAGCGGATAAAAGTAAATTCCTGGGATTAGTACTTGATCGGAATTTAAATTGGAAAGGTCATTCATTGTGAACAACTAATTGCTAAATTAAACCTTTTCCGTAACGTGGGATACGTACTAACACCAGAACAACTTGTGACGATTTATTGCGCTTTGGTTGAATCTAGATTGCGTTACGGGTTATGTTTCTGGGGCGACTCAACATTAGTGGGAAATGTTTTCATTGCGCAGAAGCGCATTTTAAGAAAAGTCGCAGGAGTGGGTACAACGCATTCGTGTAAGAATATATTTAAAGAATACAAAATATTAACACTTACAAGTTTATATATATATTGGAAATGTGTGTCTACGTTTTTAAAAATATGGACAAATTTGTTAGAAACGGTGACGTTCACCATTACAAGACAAGATCGTATGGGGATTTTCGCATTCCTCTTGCTAGATTAAATGTAACCAAGAAGTCACCAGAATGTATAGGTTTAAAATTATTTAACACTTTACCTGTCCGGATTAAGGAATGCGAAAATATCAAAAAATTTAAAACATCTGTAAAGGATATATATCTAAAGGTGCTTTTTATACTTTGGACGGATATGTGTAGACATATACAGAGTGATTCTCAATATATGCGACAAACTTTAAGAACTGATTCCTGAGGTTATTTTGATCATAAAAGTTCATACGAGTATATGTCCAAAACGGTTTGGTTTTAAAGTTATTGAATGTTTAATAATAAATTATGAACTATGACTAACACGATATAATATCACAGTTGGCTCTTCAAAAACTATTGTGTTGGAAGGGAATTGTTTATTTGTCATTTCAATATTTGTCAATAGTTGTCAGAGTATTCATTCAGTTTATTGCCAGTTTCTGTTTTCTAAAATGAATTACACGAATGCTGAGATGTGCGATATGCATTTCGTTTATGGTCTTGCCAATGGAAATTCGCGTGCTGCTAGACGTCTTTATGAAGAACGATACCCGAACCGTATCATCCCGCATCATTCAATATTTGCCAGTCTTCACCAACGTCTTTAGTGAAACGGGGAATTTAAAAAAAACGGACGACTGATAACGGGCACCCATCTACAGTGAAAACTCCACAAGTTGAAGAAATTGAGGAACATCCTACTACAAGCACCAGAAAAATTGCATTTGCTTTAAACATTAGTCAGGCCACAGTTTGGAGAATATTGAAAGATCAACTGTTGTATCCATATCATATTCAACGGGTGCAGGCACTTTTGCCGGCAGATTTTCCACAAAGAGGGGCTTTTTGTCAATGGATGCAACGCAAAATCGCACTAAATCCTGACTATTTGGCTCAAATATTCTTCACCGACGAGGCTACTTTCTCCAGAAACGCGATTATTAATTTTCATAATAATCACATATGGGCCGAAGAAAATCCGCACGAACTAGTGAATGCCCGTCATCAACATCAATTCTCTGTCAATGTGTGGGCCGGAATTGTTGGAGATCACTTGATAGGTCCACATTTTTTATCGATGCGGTTAAATGGCGAGATATACCGCAATTTTCTTGAAGAGGAGCTACCCCTACTGCTGGAAGAAGTTCCGTTGCAATTAAGATTACAAATGTATTTTATGCATGACGGTGCTCCAGCACATTTTAGTTTAGTTGCTCGCGAGTTTTTGGACAATACGTATCCAGATCGGTGGATAGGATGGGGAGGTCCACAATCGAGGCCTCCTTGGTCTCCAGACTTAAATTCTTTGGACTTTTTTCTCTGGGGTCACCTTAAATCATTAGTTTATAAGACTCCCATTGAAAACGTCAATGATCTGAGAAATCGTATTATCGCAGCTTTTCAAACAATTCGAAATACCCCTCGTATTTTAGAACGGACTCGCCAGTCAATACGACGGAGGATAGAAGCTTGTATTGCAGTTGGGGGCGGTCATTTTCAACAGTTAGTATAAGTTAATTTTGTTTTACTAATTATTTTGTTGATTTATAATAATGATGTTAACTTACTATTAAACATTGTACAACTAAGCGATTTCGGACATATGTTCTTATGAACTTTTATGATCAAAATAACCCCAGGAATCAGCGCTTAAAGTTTGTCGCATATATTGAGAATCACCCTGTATATTCATATTTTTTATAGTTTTAATTTTTTTATTTGTATAATTTAACTATATGACGAAACCTATACATGTTTCTCATGTCTTATGGTGTCAATAAATTATTATTATAAAATGAAGTCGATCGTGAAATACATAAAGAAAAATTTTTAATTACTTAGTTTACAGAATTCACACTATTTGCCTTTCTCACTAATATGAAAAAGCGTGTAATGGAAATAGCACTCCCTGTTTTAAAAATTGTGTAGAAGGACGAAATAT
The DNA here is from genome assembly GCA_004143645.1 of Protaetia brevitarsis. Taxonomy (NCBI): domain Eukaryota; kingdom Metazoa; phylum Arthropoda; class Insecta; order Coleoptera; family Scarabaeidae; genus Protaetia; species Protaetia brevitarsis. Next base: position 5,717 of record RXPK01005051.1, on the reverse strand, counting down.
CAAAGGGAAACAAACGGCTGGCCATAACACCGTATGTAATGAGTATTTAAATATTTAATTCCTAAAGTATTTAGTATTACTTTATTTAAAGGTTGCCAATTCTTATCAGACGAATTGACAAAATGCAATTCCATGTGTTTTAAATGAAATATAATTAATATAACTCAATAAAGAAAAAGTTTGTTTTATTTCTGGTATTCTTCCTTCAGACGTAATCTAAGATATTCTTTTTTATCCTTAAAAAAAATCTATTCATACGAGCCTACCTGTATAAAACCTCACTAGTTCATTTAAATTTTATTAGGTATATGTTTGAAGAGGCCATACCAATCGGAATATATTTGCAACCAAATATACACGGTACGAAAAGTCTCCATAAGAATGAACTATCAATTTATCAACGCTTATAAATAGCACGGTCATACGCATCGAATATGAAACTCTATAATTTCTTCCTTAGTCCCGTTTGTCAGAGCTTCCATAGCGATCAATCGCCCGAAGATAAATTGATCGATCACAGCGATATGCACGTCTTAGATCTAAAACCCACTTTGAAAACATTATGCTTTATAGCGATGAGGAAATACAAATTGAGTGATGCTTCTTTACCGCACCACGTGAGGTGAGTATTGTGTATTTTATTCCCCCCAATTAAATACTCGTAGTTCCAAATATTCGTTTTTTTCATCGAATAATTAATGTTTTCTGCTACACTACACAAATCCCACACGAGGAAAGAGGCAAGTTTTTATAATAAAATTCGCTTTATTAACAGTGTTAGCAGTAAAACATTAATTATTTGATTATTTTTACACTTTAAATTCCGATTTAAATTCGTTTTTCACGTTCGCAGGGTTGCATACCTGAACATGTTCACCTCAAACAAACCTGCTCTCAGTCGACCCAGCAATTCGGCCGGATAACAATACGTCACCGGAGTAAAATTATTTCTGTATTTATTATTATTTGTATACGAGATGTCCAAGATATTTTTCTATTTTTTCGAAACCTGACAGACTTCTTTATTTCTTCGAATCGTATTCTTAGGGAATGTTTATTAAGTTTTTAGCTGTAGTTTTTACGGTTACCTGTTTTATTTTTATACCTACATAATACTAATATTATAACATAATGATAAATAATATATTGTATCTTGCGGTGGTATGTTTACAAGCGAAGATATGTAATATAAATAAATGCAATTATAAATGAGATAATTAAATTGTTTGACCGTTCGATTTAGATATGGATGCTATTATTATACGGTTTGTTTTTAAAGGAGTTTTTTTCCTTTATTGCGGTTAATTATTATGTAAGCGTGCATATAATCGAAGTTTTTCGTGTGATATAAAAAGGATCTTTTCTTAAATTGAAGGATATTATTTACCTCAAAAATAATTTATTTTTGTAGCTATATTTTTTATGTCTGTACACATATTATATTATACATAAATATACATATTGATTATTTTAAATTATTTTTCTTTAATATCATTAATTTATATTATTGCACCATTTTTAAAATTTTCGTAGCATAATAACGCCATTTTGTATTTATTACCTATTATAGTTCTGTCTTCAATATTAACCTCCAAATTATTGACCATTGATGGATGAGCACCGAAAATTATTGTGGCTGCGACTTTTTAACGGGAATGCAGTGTCGTCGAGTATTACGGGAACAAGTGAGGATCATGTTTCTCTCGTGGATCGATGAAATTTGGCCGCAATAGTTCCTGAAGTATTGGTGATACATTTAAACGATAATGTTTTTGATTTTTTTCCGTAATACTTTATTCGAGAATCAAACAAGATATGGGATACGTCAGTGCAATACGTGAAAACGTACTTTCTTTATTTGGTTTTAATTATTATCTAAATACTATATTTTTCCCTTAATTCCTGCAGTTACTTCTATGTATCCTTCGTGGTAGTAGTTATTTAAATTATAATCTTCCCGCCACCAACCAAAGTAAGGTAGTTGCACTAAGATTAGGTTGGTTGCCGTAGATGAAAGATCAGGTAAGTGGTAATGTAATGTTAATATTAAATAAAGTTGCATTGCATGGTATTATAACTGTTTTTGTAACGGAAGGATTATCACACTCCTCTTTTTTTTAATGAACAATTACTACATTTTCTGGCTCTCTGACTCTTCTCTTTTTTTTTATTGTACATTTTATAAATTAATAATAATAATAATAATAAATGCCTTTATTTCTTGCCCATCATGAAAGAAGTAGAATAAAAATAAAAAAAAGGGTGACAATATAACGCAATTAATTACAATAATAAGGTACAAGAAATCAGAAGGAGTGGTTCAGTTGGGTAACAATATTACGCCCTGTTTTTCAACCATATCCTTACATACATTAAGAACAAGCACAGTAGAAATTTATGCCTAACATACTAACTTAAGCCTAATTCTGTCATATCCTACAGAGAATAATAATGAACATAGCCTAAGGGATCACAATATATAATAGATAACGGAATCGATTAGCCCTGCTACTGTCGCCCAAACACATATTTATTAATATTCGTTGCAAACATAGGCACACTTAAGGCCATAAGCTCTGTGGGCGAAGAATTATACAGTGAATATATATTATATGAGAATGATCTATCATAAAAGGTCGTTTTGTGGAGTGGTGGTGATATGAGACCCCTACCCCGAACGTTGATACTATGAACATCCGTGCGAAATCGGATCTTAGCATATAGGTATGCTGGAATTTTAAGACAAATTACTTTATGATACAGTTTCAATACTTGAACCCGCCTACGATTTGCCATGTTCAACCATCCAGTCACTGCAAGTTTATATGTAATTTTATCATACTTTCTGATCCTATAAATGTATCTTAAGCAGCTGTTTTGAACTTTTTGTATTCTATCTCGGTCGCGTGCATCCAAAGAAGGACCATAAACAACACACCCATAGTTAAATACAGATAAAACGAGACATCACATAATGTGATTTTTGTCTTCTCGCTAAAAACTACCTTGTAAGGATATACCGTCTTCAAGTTGCAATATGCAGTACTAATTAATTTTGAGATATGACTTTTATATCTAAAAGAGTTATCAATCAACAAACCTAAGTTTTTTGACTCCAGAGATAGAGGAGTGGAGATATTATTTAGTACTAAGTTAATAGATGCTCTATACCTTTCCACATCTTTCTGCCTGCCAAACAAAATTGCTACGGATTTTAAAGGATTAATTTTTAAAGAATGATTTTTAGAAAGAATACAATCCGTTCCAGATCACAGTTAATGAGATTTATATGGTCTGGATATCATCAACTCCAAAGCGTATAAATTTGCGTATCATCCGCATACATTTGAATATTGCAAAAGTGAATACATTTATGTAATTGACTAGTATACAGCGAAAAAAGTAAAGCAAATTGATAACAGAAATACTTTTCCACCAAATTGACTCTAACAAATTTTATATCTAGTTGTGCCCAGCACTTATCACTTTATTGATTAGAGCTAAGTACACTGCCCGACAAAATTAATGTCGTCGTCTGTAGCGCACTGACTATCCAAACTGCTCATCCCTTAAACAAGCGTGTTCGGTTGCTATCGGTTTATGCAGATAGGAGGTTTATTGATGGGATACCAACGTGTAAAACACTTGGCAATTATAGAAATCAGATAGGAAAATACTGTGGACGACGACATTAATTTTGTCGTGCTGTGTACCTAAAATGTCTGCATTATTAGGTTTGTTCGTTTTGGCACTCCGCGTCGTAACGCGAAAATCTAGCCGCGTGGCACTGCGTAAAGTTTTTCAACGCAAACTGTGGCCGTGAAACGCTGGATTGACTCCACCTTTAGATTTTCTGATTACTGTTTGTTTTGCCATCAAATCGAATAGAAATGCTGTACGGCCGCGTTTCGCTGCATGACGCTAGTGCCAAAACGAACAAACCTATTGATATACAAAAGTAGATACACGTAGATATACCAACCACATCAACAGGCATTTCTCGATAATAAGCATCCAATGTAACACTAGATGTCGCGTATGTCACAAAATCTAAATTTAATATTTTTTTTTCTGAAAATTCGTTTAGCAAGAGACCTAAAACGCATCCAAAAACTAAAATTTAAACTCTGCGGTGGCATTAAGGATATATTTGGTTTGCCTACTTGTATTTATCGTAAATAATTCGAGCAGTATTAATTATTTTAAAATAATTGTGTTTTATGGATTAAAATTCTCAGAATTATAGTGCTGTCATTAGCGCAATTTATACACCAAATCGAAATCAAAATATGGACACAGATATATAAATATTTACATTATATCTTGTGAACAATGAGGATAAACTAAGCAATAGTATATTTCAAACTAAGCGAGGAAAGTGCTCTGTTGCAGGCCGCGGGTGGTTTGAATACTATTTTTTCCCCAGCCAGTCCAATTTTAACCAAATGCGGGACGAATTATAACAGATAGCTCATCTGTATTAGAGGCAGTTAGGGAATTAAAAATCCGACCGATTTGTGTTAGATACTTGGGGATATGTTGCGCGGAGGGGGGTATAAACTTTTTGACTAGGGCTCATGTAGCGTACAATCGGTATGAGAGGCAGGGTCAATTCGAAAGAGCGGTTTCTCCGGGAGATAGTTATTCATTATAGATTTGGACTAATTCGGCTAGTGTAGTTAAAAGCGTTAGATAAACTTGATAATGAATGATTGGCAAGTACCGGGATAATACTAAATGGAGGTGGACTAGGAAATTTTATTGGCGCGTTTACACGTTTTAGGCAAAATGAAGGGTTATATATCGTATCAGGCGTAAGCAGTCACGGTGATTTAAATTATATTTTATGTAGCAATGGGAAGGGTAATGATTCGCTTTGTGAGTGTGGTGGGGTGAATAACAGCGGGGCTATGTCTTATTTGATGTCCACTCCTGAAATGAGTGGCGGTAGAGTACGGGTTTAAGGCATTAGCTAGGAGGTTAAATCGGCCGAAATGTGAACAGATATTAGAGATAATGAGTCGATCGAATGGTGGGAATTTTCTAGTAATGTTGCTAAAGAACTAGGTAGGTACAGCATGATATTAGATAGTTATAAGGTAGCAAACGCTTATGGGATGAATATTTTATGCTCTTCTAAGTGGTCGGAATTAGTGTATAAAACTACAAATATTTAAAATATAAATCTTTATTTAATTGTCTTGGTTAGAATAATTAGGATTAAATTATTTTAAGTATTAGAAATTGTACTGCTGTTGATTGGTTTGTTTTTAAGTCGTCATCTGTTCTGTTTCAAACCTCAAATGTGTGAAAAAGGGAGCAGCTCGCGACCGGACGGCGAGGCTGTCGGTAATTTAAGGAGAACGCAAGAGGCTGTTCTTCAGCATCAAAAGGATAATAATAATTTATACGGCTATCAGTAATAAGGTCTGGGACTTCTTCCAGATCCTCCCAGAGTAAGGTTTTTGCCATGGTTTTCCTTACTCGTGCCATTGTTTTTATCTAAGTATATTATATATAATCAGTGTCCTTTGGCGAATGCTGGAGATAAAGAAAGTCGTTTCAGGCGCATTTAATAATACTGATAGCTAACGGATTTACAGTAGACTCGGATATTGAATAATCACATTTTAAATATTTCATCATTTCACAAAAGTGTATTCATATGGTCGCGAGCTACTGTATTATATCTTTGTTATAAGACAGGGATAATTATC
>RXPK01005050.1:0-59384 GCA_004143645.1 Protaetia brevitarsis | reverse complement strand
TAACCGTTTCCGAGATATTGAGGTTTAAAGTTTTGAAGATGAAACATCCCGCCTATATAGAGCCTTTCGTAGTGTAGGGGGGCGCCATCGAAGCGCATGGTTGTATCGGGGAATTCAAACGAGAAAAAACCGGAATCGGAGTATCTCTAACCTTTCTCGCGAGAGTATTCGCAAAAAAGGTTGTAAAAAAGTAAAAATCGTTAAATTCCTTATTCGACCCTAAAATTATATTTGAGAGGGGTGCGGAGACTACCGTTCACGATTTCGGTTTCTCAGCGGCGCGTCCAGCGTGTTTCCCCTGGTCGCGCCGGATTCTTTTTTGAGACCAAGCCAAGAACGTTAGCTACTTGCCGTCCGGTTATGTGGGTGAAAAGACGAAAAAAACACGCGTTTTCTGTGGGGCTGTTATTACCAGGCACATTATACCTGCTATTTCGGCAGAACGAAGCCAACCGCAACCCTTAAAGTTATTATAGAACTGTCGACGCTGTATTTCGGACGAGGATTCCATATTTGAAAGCGCCGGTATGGCGCTAGCGGTCTTCCGTCCGGAGTATGGGCAAAAAACCGGAATTTTGGATGGAAAATTTAAGCCAAAAATCCGCTGAAAAAAATGCTAATACGTCGAGATTAGCCCCAACATATTTAGGCAAAAAGAGCGTCTCCTGACGGGAATCGAACGGCGGCCGGCGCGCCGTCCCTCTAGCTATTACCGTTGCTCGAGATATGGGCGTTCAAAGTTTAAACTGGAAAACGACGCAAAGGTACCTCTAGAAAGCGCCTTCCGACGGGGAATCGCAATGCGAGGACAGCGCGCTGTCGATATCTCTACCCGTTTCCAGATATTTGAGGTCAAAAGTTTTGAAAAATTAAAACACGCTAGGACCTTCTAATATGATCCATCAGACGGCATTTTGACGGCGATCGAATGGTTTGAAAAGCGCGATCCGATATCTCTAACGTTTCCGAGATATTGGAGGTTAAAATTTTGAAGATGAAAATCGCCGCTAGAGCCTTTTTCGTATAGTCCATCAGAAGCGCATTTTATCGGGAATCGAACGCAGAAAACCGGAAGTCGATATCTCTAACCTTCTCGAGATAGTTCGCAAAAGGTATGGTGTAAAAATCGTAAAAATTCCTTATTTTCGACCTAAAAATGCTTAATTGCGAGCGAAACTACCTTACCGATTCGGTTCTAGCGGCGGATCCAGCGTGTTCCCCTGTCCCCGGATCTTTGAGACAAGCAGAAGCTCCAGGCTACTGCCGTTCCGGAGTTATGTGAAAAAGACGAAAAAACACGGCGTTTCTTGGGCCTATTATTACCCGGCACATATACCTGCTATTTCGGGCAGAACGAAGGCACGCGCAACCTCTAAACGTTATTATATACTGTCGGACGCCGTATTTCGGACGAGGATTCCATATTTGGAAAGCGCGCGTCGCGCTAGCCGGTTTCTGCCGTGGCCGGAGATATGGAAAAACCGGAATTTGATGGAAAATTTAAGCAAAAATCGCGGTAAAAATAGCCAAACGTCGAGATACCCCAACAATTATAGGTTCCAAGGAACGGCCGGTTTTCCTTTTCGGAGCGGATCGAACGGCGCCGCGCGCGTCCTCTAGCTATTACCGTGCTCGAATATGGCGTTCAAAGTTTGAAAACTTTGAAAAAGCGACCGCAAGGTGAACCTCTAAGCCACAGCGCCTTCCAGGAATCGAATGGCGAGGAACGCGTTCAATGCTCTAACCCGGTCCGAATATGTGGTGTAGGGTCGTAAAGTTTTTGAAAAAATTAAAAACGAACGCTAGGAGCCTTCTAATATGATCCATCAGACGCGCAATGTTGACGGGCGAATCAAGGGTGAAAAGCACGCACCGATATCTCTAACCGTTTCCGAGATATTTGAGGTTAAAGTTCTTGAAGATGAAAACGCCGCGCGTAAGCCGTGTGTGCTGTTATAAGTCCATCAGAAAGCGCATTTTATCGGGAATCGAACGGCAGAAAACCGGAAGTCGAAGCTCTAAACCGTTCTCAGATAGCCCTCTCGCAAAAATGTGTAAAATCGTTAAAATTCCTTATTTTTCGACCTAAAATTCTTAATTTGCGAGCGAACTACCGTTCCGATTTCGTTTAGCGGCGTCCAGCGTTCCCCTGGTTCGCCGGATCTTTTAGACCAAGCAGAACGCCCTAGCTACTGCCGTTCCGAAGTGATGTTGAAAAGACGAAAAAAACACGCAGTTTTCTTGGGCCTATTTATTATCCAGGCAGATATACCTGCCTATTTCGGCAGAACGAAGGCACCCCGCACCCTAAAGGTGAGTGAGATGACGTCGACGAACGTATCGACGAGATTCCATATTTGAAAGCGCCGTGGCCAGCGGATCATACCGTTCCGGGAGATATGGGCAAAAAAAACCGGAATTTTGATGAAAAATGAAGCAAAAATCGCTGAAAAATAGCCTAAACGTTCGAGATAGCCCAACATAATAGGTCAAAAAAAGCGCTCCTCGAGCGGAATCGAACGGGCGCGCGCGCGTCCTTTCTAGCTATTTACTCTCGAGATATTGGGCGTCAAAGTTGAAACTTGAAAACGACCGCAAGGTGCCTCTAGAAGCGCTTCCGACGGCGGAATCGAATGCGAGGAGCGCCGCTTCGTGATCTCTACCCGTTTCCGAGATATTGAGGTCAAAGGTTTTGAAAAATAAAAACGACGCTAGAAGCCTTCTAATTATGATCCATCAGACGCGCATTTGACGGCGAATCGAATGGGTGAAAAGCGCCGATCCGATATCTCGAACGTTTCGAGATATTGGAGTTAAAGTTGAAGATGAAAATCGCCGCTAGAGCCTTTTCGTATAGTCCATCGAGAAAGGCGCATTTATCGGGAATCGAACGCAGAAAACGGAAGTCGATATCTCTTAACCGTGCTCGAGATATTCGCAAAAAGTGTGAAAAATGCGTTTAAAATTGCCGTTATTTTTCGACCTAAAATTCGGTTAATTGCGAGCGAACGTGACGCGTCCATCCGGTTCGTAGGCGGCGCCAGCGGTGTTCCGCCTGCCGCCGATCTGTAGGACCAAAGCAGAACGCCCTAGCTACTGCCGTTCCGGAGTTATGTTGAAAAGACGAAAAAAAACACGCTGTTCTGGGCGCTATTTATTACCCAAGGCACATATGAGCGCTGCGTATGCGGGCAGAACGAAGGGCACCGCAACCCTAACGTATTATATACTGTTCGACGCGTATTTCCGACGAGATATTCCATATTTGAAAGCCGCCGGGGCGCTAGCGGTCTACCGTTCCGAGATATGGCAAAAAACGGAATTTGATGGAAAATTTAAGCAAAAATCGCTGAAAAAATAGCCGTAAACGGTGCGAGATAGCGCCGCCCAACATATTATAGTCAAAAAAAGCGGCTTGCGCTCGGCGGAATCGACGGCGCCGCCGCGTCCCTCTTAGGCGATTCGTTCTCGAGACATGGGCGTTCAAAGTTTGAAACTTGAAAACGACCGCAAGGTGACCTCGTAGTGAAGCGCCGTTCCGACGGGAATCGATGGCGAGAGCGCGCTCGAGTATCTCTACCCGTTCCGAGATATTGAGGTCAAGTTTTGAAAAATTAAAACGACGCTAGAGCCTTCTAATATAATCCATCAGACGCGCATTGGACGGCGAATCGAATGGTGAAAACCGATTCGATATCTCCTAACCGTCGAGATAGTTGAGGTTAAAAGTTTTAAGATGAAAATCGCGCGCGAGAGCCTTTCGATAGTCCATCAGAATGCGGCATTTTATCGGGGAATCGAACGCAGAAAACCAAGTCATATCTCTAACCGTTCTCGAGATATTTCCGCAAAAATGGTTGTAAAAATCGTTAAAATTCCTATTTTCGACCTAAAAAAGTCTTAATTTCGAGCGGAACTTACCGTTCCGATTCGGTTCTAGCGCCGGCCGAGCGGTTGCGCGCGCTTGCGCCGAGTCTTTGAGACCAGCAGAACGCCCTAGCTACTGCCGTTCCGAGTTATGTTAAAAAACAAAAAACACGCCGTTTCGTGGGCCTTTATTACCCAGCACTATACCTGCTATTTCGGCTAGAACGAAGCACCGCAACCTAGACGGATTAATAGACGGTCGTGACGCGTATTTCGACGAGATTCCATATTTGAAAAGCGCCGTGGCGCTAGCGTCTCCGTCGGAAGATATGGCAAGAAAAACCGGAATTTTGATGGAAAAAATTTAAGCAAAAATCGCTGAAAAATAGCCAAACGTCGAGATAGCCCAACATTATTATAGGTTCAAATAGAAGCGTCTCCTCCGAGCGGAATGAACGGGCGCGGCGGCGTCGTCGCCGTAGCGTATTACCCTCGAATTGGGCGTTCAAGAGTTTGAAACTGAAAGAACGACGCGCAGAGGTGACCTTCTAGAAGCCGCCTTCCGACGGGAATCGATGGCGAGTAGGAGGCGCCTCGATATTGCTCTCCCGTTTCCGAATATTTGAGGTCAAATTTTGAAAAATTAAAACGACGTAGAGCCTTCTAATATATCCATCAGACGCGCATTTTGACGGCGAATCGAATGGTGAAAAGCGCGATCCGATATCTCTAACCGTTTTCGAGTATTTGAGGTTAATTTTGAAGATGAGTAAAGCCGTCGTCTAGCAGCCTTTTTCGTATAAGTCCATTCAGAAAGCGCATTTTATCGGGGGGAATCGAACGCAGAAAACCGGAAGTCGATATCTCTAACCGGTCTCGAGATATCCAAAAAATGGGGTAAAAATCGTTTAAAATCCTTATTTTCGACCTAAAATTCTTAATTTGCGAGCGAACTACCGTCCGATTCGGTTCTAAGCGGACGTTCCAGCGTGTCCCCTGGTCCGCCGGATCTTTTGAGACCAAGCAGAACGCCCCTAGCTACTGCCGTTTCCGATATGTTGAAAAAGACGAAAAAAACACGCGTTTCTGGGGCCTATTTATTACCCAGGCAACATATACTGCTATTCGGGCAGAACAAGGCACCGCAACCTAAACGTATTATATACTGTCGGACGCCGTATTGACGAGGATCCAATTGAAAGCGCCGTTGGCGCTAGCGGTCTCCGTTCCGAGATATGGCAAAAAACCGGAAATTTTGAGGGAAAATTTAAGCAAAAATCGCTGAAAAATAGCCTAAACGTCGAGATAGCCCCAAATATTATAGGTCAAAAAGAACGTTCCGGCGAGCGGAATCGAACGCGCCGCGCGCGTCCCTCTAGCGATACCGCTTCTCGAGATATGGGCGTTCAAAGTTTGAAACTTGATTGAAAAAACGACCGCAAGGTACCTCTAGAAGCGCCTTCCACGGGGAATTCGAATGGCGAGGAGCGCGCTTCGATATCTCTACCCGTTTCCGAGATATTTGAGGCAAAGTTTGAAAAATTAAAACACGCTAGAGCCTTCTAATATGATCCATCAGACGCGCATATTTGACGGCGAAATCGAATGGTGAAAAGCCGATCCGATATCTCTAACCGTTTCCGAAGATATTTGAGGTAAAGTTTGAAGATGAAATCGCCGCTAGAGCCTTTTCGTTTAGTCCATCAGAAGCGCATTTAGTCGGGGAATCGAACGCAGAAAACCGGAAGTCGATATCTCTAACCGTTCTCGAGATAGCATATTCGCAAAAATGTGTAAAAATCGTTAAAATTCCTTAGTTCGACCTAAAATTCTTAATTTGCGAGCGGAACTACCGTTCCGATTCGGTTAAACTAGCGCGTCTAGCGTAGTTCCCCGGGTCGCGCCGGAATCTTTTGAGACAAAGCAGAACGCCCTAGCTACTCCGGCCGGAGTTATGTTGAAAAGGACCGAAAAAAACACGCGTTTCTTGGCCTATTTATACCCAGGCACATATACCTGCTATTTCGGGCCAGAACGAAGGCACCGCAACCCTAAGTATTATATACTGTCGGACGCGTTATTGCGACGAGGGATTCATATTTGAAAGCGCCGTGGCGCTAGCGGTCTCGTTTCGGAGATTATGGCCAAAAACGAATTTTGATGGAAAAATTTAAGCAAAAATCGCTGAAAAATAGCCTAAACGTCGAGATAGCCCAACATATTATAGTCAAAAAGAAAGGCGTCTCCTCGAGCGAATCGAACGCGCCCTGCGCGCGTCCTTCTAGCTATGACCGGTCTCGAGATATGGGCGTTCAAAGTTGGAAACTTGAAAACGACCGCAGGTGACTCTAGAAGCGCCTTTCCGACGCGGGAATCAATGGCAGGAGCTTCGCTTCGATATCTCTACCCGTTTCCGAGATTTTTGAGGTCAAAAGTTTTGGAAAAAATTAAAACGACGCAGAGCCTTCTAATATGATCCATCAGACGCCATTTTACGGCGAATCGAATGGTGAAAAGCGCGATCCGATATCTCTAACCGTTTCCGCAGATATTTGCAGGTTAAAAGTTTTGAAGATGAAATCGCCGCTAGAGCCTTTTCGTATAGTCATCAGAAAGCCGCATTGTATCGGGGAATCGAACGCAGAAAACGGGAATCGATATCTCTAACCGTTCTCGAGATATTCGCCAAAAATGCGTTGTTAAAATCCGTTAAAAGCCTTATTTTTTCGACCTAAAATTCTTAATTTGCTGAACGAACTAACCGTTCCGATTCGGTCTAGCGCGCGTCCAGCGTCCCCGTCCCCGGAACTTTTGAACCAAGCAGAAAAACGCCCTAGCTACTCACGTTCCGGAGTAGGTTGAAAAGGGTACGAAAAAAACAACGCGTTTCCTTGGGCCTATTTATACCAGCACAGTACCTGCTATTTTCGGGCAGACGAAGCACCGCAACCCTAAGTATTATATACTGTCGCGACGCGTATTTCGACGAGATTCCAATGTTGGAAAGCGCCGTGGCGCTAGCGTCTCCGTTCCCGGAGATATGGGCAAAAAACCGGAATTTTGATGGAAAATTTAAGCAAAAAATCGCTGAAAATAGCCTAAACGTCGAGATAGCCCAACATATTAAGGTCAAAAGAAGCGCCTTCCTCAGCGGAATGACGGCGCGCGCCGCGTCCTTCTAGCTATTACCTTCTCGAGATATGGCGTTCAAAGTTTGAAACTTGAAAACGAACCGCAAGGTTATGACCTCTAGAGCGCCTTTCCGGACGGGGAATCGAATGGCGAGGAGCCGCGCTTGATATCTCTACCCTCCGAGAATTGCAGGTCAAAGCCTTTTGAAAAATAAAACGACGCTTAGAGCCTTCTAACATTTTTTATCCATCCAGAACGCGCATTTTGAGGCGAAGTCGACATGGTGAAAGCGCGATCGATATCTCTAACCGTTTCCGAGATATTGAGGGTAAAGTTTTGAAGATGAAAAATCGCCGCTAGAGCCTTTTTCGTATAGTCCAGCAGAATCGCATTTTTATCGGGGGAATCGACACGCCAAGAAAACCGGAAGTCGAATATCTCTAACCGTTTTTCGAGATATTCGCAAAAAATGTGTAAAAATCTGTTAAATTCCTTATTTCGACCTAAAATTCTTAAGTTTGCGACGAACTACCGTTCCGCATTCGGTTCTAGCGGCGTCCAGCGTGTTCCCCTTGTCGCGCCGATCTTTGAGACCAAGCAGAACGCCCTAGCTACTGCCGTTCCGGAGTTATGTTAAAAAGACGAAAAAACACGCGTTCTCTTGGCCTATTTATACCCAGCACATATACCGCTATTTCGGGCAAGATACGGAAGGCACCGCAACCCTAACGTATGATATACTGTATCGGACGCGCATTTCGACAGCATTCCATATTTGAAGCCCGTGGCGCCTAGCGGTCTCCGGTTCGGAGAATATGGGCAAAAAAACCGAATTTTGATGGAAAATTTAGCCAAAAATCGCTGAAAATACCTAAACGTCGAGATAGCCCCAACATATTATAAGTCAAAAAGAAGCGTCGGGCCTCGAGCGAATCGGAACGCGCCGCCGCGCGTCCCTCTAGCTGTTACCGTTCTCGAGATATGGGGTTCAAAGTTTGAAACTTGAAAACGACCGCAAGGTGACGAGAGCGCCTTCCTACGGGCGAACGAATGGCCGAGGAGCGCGCTTCGATAATCTCTACCCGTTTTCCAGATATTTGAGGGGCGCTCAAAGTTTTGAAAAATTAAAACGACGCTAGAGCCCTGCTAATTATGATCCATCAGACGCGCATGTTGACGGCGAATCGAGATGGTGAAAAGCGCGATCCGATAGTCTCTAACCGTTCCGAGATATTTGAGCGGTTAAAGTTGTTGGAAGATGAAAAATCGCCGCTAGAGCCTTTTCGTATAGTCCATCAGAAGCGCTTTATCGGGGAATCGAACGCAGAAAACCGGGAAGTCAGAGATCTCTAACCGTTCTCGAGATATTTCGCAAAAAATGTGTAAAAATCGTTAAAATTCCTTATTTTTCGACCTAAATTTCTTAATTGCGAAGCGAACTACCGTTCCGATTCGCGTTCTACGGCGTCCAGCGTTAGTTCCCCTGGTCGCCGCCGGATCTTTTGAACCAAAACAGAACGCCCTAGTTACTGCCGTTCCGGAAGTTATTGTTGGAAAAGACGAAAAAACACGCGTTTCTTGGCCTAATTTATTACCCAGGCACATATACCTGCTATTTTCGGCAGAACGAAGAGCCACCGCAACCCTAACGCTATTATTATACTGTCGGACGCGTATTTCGAGAGGATTCCATATTTGATAAAGCCGCGTGCGGCTACGGTTCTTCCGTTCCGGAGATATGGGGCCAAAAAACCGGAATTTTGATGGAAAATTTAAAGCAAAAATCGCTGAAAAATAGCCTAAACGTCGAGAAGCCCCAACATATTATAGGCAAAAAGAAGCGTCTCCTCGAGCGGAATCGAACGGCGCCGCGCGCGTCCTCTAGCTATTACCGGGTCTCAGATATGGGCGTTCAAAGTTGAAACTTGAAAACGACCGCAAGGTGACCTTAGAAGCGCCTTCGACGGGGAATCAATGGCGGGAGCGCGCTTCGATATTTACCCGTTTCCGAGAATTTGAGGTCAAAGTTTTGAAAAATTAAAACGACGCTAGAGCCTTCTAATATGATCCATCAGACGCGCATTTTGGACGGCGAATCGAATGGTTGAAAAGCGCGAATCCGATATCGCTAACCGTTTCCGAAGATATTTGAGGTTAAAGTTTTGAAGATGAAAATCGCCGCTAGAGCCTTGTTCGAAGTCCATCAGAAGCGCATGTTATCGGGGAATCGGAAAACGCAGGAAAACCGGAAGTCGATATCTCTAACCTTCTCGAGATATTCGCGAAATGTGTAAAAAATCGTTAAAATTCCTTATTTTTCGACCTAAAAATTCTGAATTTGCGAGCGAACTACGTTCCGATTCGTTCTCTAGCGGCGTCCAGCGTGTCCCCTGGTCGCGTCGGATCTTTTGAGACCAAGCAGAACCCCTAGCTATTCGTCGAGTTATGTGTGAAAAGACAAAAAAACACGCGTTTCTTGGCCATTTATTACCAGGCACATATACCTGCTATTTCGGGCAGAACGAGCACCGCAACCTAACGTATTATATACTGTCGGACGCGTATTTTGACGAGGATTCCATATTGAAAGCGCCGTGGCGCAGCGTCTCCGTCCGGGATAATGGGCAAAACCGGAATTTGATGAAAATTTAAGCAAAAATCCTGAAAAATAGCGACTAACGTCGAGATAACCCCAACATATTAGGTTAGTCAAAAGAAAGCGTACTCCTCGAGCGGAAATCGAACGGCGCCGCGCGCGCCCTCTGGGATGGAGCTAGTCCGTTCTCGAGATTATGGGCGTTTAAAGTTTGAAACTTGAACACCGCAAGGTGCCCTAGAAAAGCGCCTTCCGACGGGGAATCGAATGGCGAGGAAGCGCGCGTCAATCTCTACCCGTTCCGAGATATTTGAGCGTCAAAGTTGTGAAAAATTGAAAAACGACGCTAAGAGCCTCTAATATGATCCGTCAGACGCGCATTTTGAGGGAATCGAATGGAAAAGAACGCGATCCGATATCTCAACCGTTTGGCCGAGATATTTGCAGGTTAAAAGTTTTGAAGATAAAATCGCCGCTAGAGCCTTTTCGTATAGTCCATCAGAAGCGATTTTATCGGGAATCGAACGCAGAAAACCGGAAGTCGATATTCTCTTAAAACCGTTCTCGAGATTTCGCAAAAATGTGTAAAAATTCGTTAAAATTCCTTATTTTCGAGCCTAAAAATTCTTATTTGCGAAGCGAACACCGTTCCGATTCGGTTCTAGCGGCGTCAGCGTGTTCCCCTGGTCGCGCCGGATCTTTTGAGCACCAAAGCAAGAACGCCCTAGCTACTGCCGTTCCGGAGTTATGTTGAAAAGACGAAAAAAAACCACGCGTTTCTTGGGCCCATTTATACCAGGCACATATGCCTGCTATTCGGCAGAACGAAAGCACCG
The DNA here is from genome assembly GCA_004143645.1 of Protaetia brevitarsis. NCBI lineage: Eukaryota > Metazoa > Arthropoda > Insecta > Coleoptera > Scarabaeidae > Protaetia > Protaetia brevitarsis. The sequence goes on along the minus strand of RXPK01005050.1, from coordinate 48,953 downwards.
CCAACCCTAACGTATTATGTACTGTCGGACGGCCGTTATGGTTCGACGAGGATTCCATATTGAAAGCGCCGTGGCGCTAGCGGTTCTCCGGTCCGGAGAGATGGCAAAAAACCGGAATTGATGGAAAATTAAGCAAAAAATCGCTGAAAAATAGGCCTAAACGTCGAGATACCCCAACATTATTAGTTAGGTCAAAAGAGCCGTCTCCTCTGAGCGGAATCGAACGGCGCCGCGCGCGTCCCTCTAAGCTATTACCGTTCTCGAGATATGGCGTCAAAGTTTTGAAACTTTGAAAACGACCGCAAGGTGACCTCTAGAAGCGCCTTCCGACGGGGAATCGAATGGCGAGGAGCCGCGCTTCGATATTCTACCCGATTTCGAGATATTTGAGGTCAAGTTTTGGAAAAATTAAAACGACCTAGAGCCTTCTAAAGTGATCATCAGCGCGCATTTGACGGCGAAATGCGAATGGTGAAAAGCCGCGATCCGATATCTCTAACCGTTTCCGAGATATTTGAGCGTTAAAGTTTTGAAGATGAAAATCGCCGCTAGAGCCTTTTCGTATATCCATCAAAGCGCATTTTATCGCGGATCGAACGCAGAAAAACCGAAGCGATATCTCTAACCGTGGGCTCGAGATATTCGCAAAAATGTGTAAAAATCGTTAAAATTCCTTATTTTTCGACCCTAAAATCTTAATTGCGAGCGAAACTACCGGTCCGATCGGTTTCTAGCGGCGTCCAGCGTGTTCCCTGGTCGCCCGCGGATCTTTAGACCAAGCAGAACCGCCCTAGCTACGCGTTCCGGATGATGTGAAAAGACGAAAAAAAACACGCGTTTCTTGGGCCTATTTATTACCCAGCACATAGACCTGCTTATTTCGGGGCAGAACGAAGGCACCGCAACCCTTTAACGTATATTACTGATCGGACGCGTATTTCGACGGAGGATCCATATTGAAAGCGCCGTGCGCATAGCGGTCTACCGTTCCGGAGATATGGGCAAAAAAAACCGGAATTTTGATGGAAAAGTTAAGCAAAAATCGCTGAAAAATAGCACCTAAACGTCGAGATAGCCCCAACATATTATAGCCGTCAAAAGAAGGCGTCTCTCGAGCGGAATCGAACGGCGCCGCGCGCGTCCCTCTAGCTATTACCGTTCTCGAGATATGGGCGTTCAAATTTGAAACTTGAAAACGACCGCAAGATACCTCTAGAAGCGCCTCCGACGGGGAATCGGAAATGGCGAGGAGCGCGCTTCGATTATTCTCTACCCGTTTCCGATATATTTGAGGTCAAAGTTTTGAAAAATTAAAACGGTCGCTAGAGCCTTCTAATATGATCCATCAGACGCGCAGTTTGACGGCGAATCGAATGGGAAAAGCGCGATCCGATATCTCTAACCGTTGCGAGAATATTTTTGAGGTTAAAGTTTTGAAGATGAAAATCGCCGCTAGAGCCTTTGTATTAAGTCATACAGAGACGCATTTTAATCGGGGAATCGAACGCAGAAACCGGAAGTCGATATCTCTAACCGTTCTCGAGATAGTTCGCAAAAAATGTGTAAAAATCGTTAAAAAATCCTATTTTTCGAGGCCAAAATTCTATAATTTGCGAGCGAAACACCGGTTCCGATTCGGTTCTAGCGGCGTCCAGCGGTTCCCGGGGGTTCGCGCCGGATCTTTGAGACCAAGCAAGAAACGCCCTAGCTACTGCCGTCCGGATTATGTTGGAAAAGACAAAAAAACACCGCGTTTCTTGGGCCTATTTATTACCCAGGCAACATAATACCTGCTATTTCGGCAGAACGAAGGCACCGCAACCCTAACGTATTATATACTGTCGACCGCGTATTTCGACGAGGATTCCATATTTGAAAGCGCCCGTGCGCTAGCGCGTTCTCCGTCCGGCAGATATGGAAAAACCGGAATTTTGAGGAAAAATTTAAGCAAAAATGCTGAAAAATAGCCTAAACGTCGAGGATAGCCCCAAACATATTATAGGTCAAAAGAAAGCGTCTCCTCGAGCCGGAATCTGAACGGCGCCCGCGCCGCGTCCCTCTCAGCATACCGTATGCTCGAGATATGGGCGTTCAAAGTTTGAAACGTTTGAAAACGACCGGCAACGGTTACTCTAGAAGCGCCTTCCGACGGAATCGAATGGCCGAGGAGCGCGCTCGATATCTCTACCCGTTCCGAGATATTTGAGGTCAAAGTTTTGAAAAATTAAAACGACGCTAGCAGCTTCTAATATAGCCATCAGAACGCGACATTTTGACGGCGAATCGAATGGTAAAAGGCGCGATCCGATATCTCAACCGTCTTCCGAGAGTATTTGAGGGTAAAGTTTGGAAGATGAAAATCGCCGCTAGCAGCCTTTTCTATAGTCCATCAGAAGCGCATTTTAGCGGGGAATCGAACGCAGAAAACCGGAAGGTCGATATCTATAACCGTTCTCGAGGATATTCGCAAAAATGTGTAAAAAAGCGTTAAATTCCTTATTTTTCGACCTAAAATTCTTAATTTGCGGAGCGAACTACCGCTTCCGATTCGTTCTAGCGGCGATCCAGCGTGTTCCCCTTGGTCGCGCCGATCTTGTGACACCAGCAAGAACGCCCAGCATACTGCCCTTCCGGAGTTATGTTGAAAAGACGAAAAAACACCGCGTTTCTTGCTATTGTATTACCCAGGCAATATACCTGCTATTCGTGCAGGAACGAAGGCACCGCAACCCTAACGTATTATTATATGTCGGACGCGATATTTCGACGAGGATTCCATATTGAAAAGCAGCCGTGGCGCTACGGTCGTCCCGTTCCGGAGATATGGGCAAAAAACCGGAATTTGTGATGGCAAAATTTAAAGCAAAAAACTCGCTTGAAAAATAGCCTAAACGTCCAATAGCCCCAACAATTATAGGTCAAAAGAAGCGTCTCCTCAGCGGAATCGAACGGCGCCGCGCGGTCCCCTCTAGCTATTACCGTTCTCGAGATATGGGCGTTCAAAGCTTTGAAATTGAAAAACGACCCCGCAAGGTTGGAACCTCTAGAAGCGCCTTTCCGACGGGGAATCGAATGAGCGGAGGAGCGGCGCTTCGATATCTCTACCCGATTTCCGAGATATTTGAGTTTCAAAGTTTTGAAAAATTAAAACACGGCTAGAGCCTCTAATATGATCCATCAGACGCGCATTTTGACGGCGAATGAAGCGTGAAAAGCGCGATCCGATATCTCTAACCGTTTCCGAAGATTATTGAGGTTAAAGTTGAAGATGAAAATCGCCGCTAGACCTTGTCGTATAGTCCATCAGAAGCGCATTTTATTCGGAATCGAACGCAGGAAACCGGAATCAATCTCTAACCGTTCTCGAGAAGGCGCAAAATGTGTAAAAATCGTTAAAAATTCCTTATTTTCGACCTAAAATTCTGAATATTGCGAGCGAACTACGTTCGATTCGGTTCTGCGGCGTCCAGCTTTCCCCTGGGCGCGCCCGGATCTTTTGAGACCAAAGAGACGCCCTAGCTACTTCCCGTTCCGGAGTTAATGTTGAAAAGAGAAAAAAACACGCGTTCTTGGGCCTATTTATTACCCAGGCACAGTTTATACCTGCTATTCGGGCAGAACGAAGGCACCGCAACCCTAACGTATTATATACTGTCGGACGCGTATTTCGACGAGGATTCCATATTGAAAAGCGCCGTGGCGCTAGCCGCTGGTCTCCGTTCCGGAGTTATGGGCAAAAAAACCGGAATTTTGATGGAAAATTAAGCAAAAAATCGCTGAAAATAGCCGAAACGTCGAGATAGCCCCAACATATTATAGGTCAAAAAGAAAGCTCTCCTCGAGCGGAATCGAACGGCGCCGCAGCGCGGCCCTCTAGCTATTACCGGTCTCGAGATATGGGCGTTCAAAGTTTGAAACTGAAACGACCGGCCAAGGTGACCTCTAGAAGCGCTCCGACGGGGAAATCGAATGGCGAGGAGGCCGCTTCGATATCTCTACCGTTTCCAGTATTTGAGTTCAAAGGTTTTTGAAAAAATTAAAACGACGCATAGGAGCCGGTTCTAATATGATACAATCAGACGCGCATTTTGACGGCGAATCGAAATGGTGAAAAAGCGCGATCATCTCAACCGTTTCCGAGATATTTGAGTGTAAGTTTCTGAAGATGAAAATCAGCCGCTAGCAGCCTTTTCCGTTATAGTCCATCAGAAGCGCATTTTATCGGGGAATCGAACCGCAGAAAACCGGATCGATATCTCTAACCGTTCTCGAATAAGGTCCGCAAAAATGTGTAAAAATCGTTTAAATTCCTTATTTTTCGACCCTAAAATCTTAATTTGCGAGCGAACTACCGTTCCGATTCGGTTCTAGCGCGTCCAGCGTTTTCCCTGTCGCGCCGGATCTTTGAGACCAAAGCAGAACCACCTAAGGCTACTGCCGTTCCGGAGTTTATGTTGAAAAGACGAAAAAAAACACGCCGTGTCTTGGGCCGTATTTATTACCCAGCCACATATACCTGCTATTTCGGGCAGAACGAAGCACCGCCAAACCTAAACGTATTATATACTTGTCGGGAAAAGCGTATTCGACGAGGATCCATATTTTTAAAAGCGCGTTTGGCCTAGCGTCTTCCCGTTCCGGAGAATGGGCAAAAACCGGAATTTTTGATGGAAAAATTATAAGCAAAAATCGCTTGAAAAATAGCCTAAACGTCGAGATAGCCCCAAAACAATTATAGGTCAAAAAAGCGTCTCCTCGAGCGGAATCGGAACGGCGCCGCGCGCTTCCCTCTAGCTATTACCGTTCTCGAGATATGGGCGTTCAAGTTTGAAACTTGAAAAACCGAACGCAAGGTTGAACCTCTAGAAGCGCCCTTCCGACGGTGGAATCGAATGGCGAGGAGCGCGCTTCGAAATCTCTACCCGTTCGAGATATTTGAGGTCAAAGTTTTGAAAAAATTAAAAACGACGCAGAGCCTTCTAATATGATCCATCAGACGCGCATTTTTGACGGCGAATCGGAATGGGGAAAAGCGCGGATTCCGATATCTCGTAACCGTTTCCGAGAATTTGAGGTTAAAGTTTTGAAAGATGAAAATCGCCGCTAGAGCCTTTTCGTATAGTCCATTCAGAAACGCATTTATCGGGAAATCGAACGCAGAAAACCGGAAGTCGATATCCTCTAAAACCGTTCTGAGATATTCGCAAAAATGTTGTTAAAAATCGGTTAAAATTCCTGTTATTTTTCGACCTAAAATTCTTAATTTGCGAGCGAAAACTACCGTTCCGCATTCTTCAGCGGCGGTCCAGCGTGTTTCCCCTGTCGCGCCGATCTTCTTGAGACAAGCAGAACGCCCCTAGCTACTGCCCTTCCGGAGTTATGTCAAAAGACGAAAAAAAACACGCGGTTCTTGGTCCTATTATTACCCAGGCACATATACCTGCTATTTCGGCAGAACGAAGGCAACCGCAACCCTAAACTATTATATACATGTCGGCGCGTATTTCGACGAGGATTCCATATTTGAAGCCCGTGCGCTAGCGGTCTCCGTTCCGGAGATATGGCAAAAAAAAACCGGAATTTTTGATGGAAAATTTAAGCAAAAATCGCATGAAAAATAGCCTAAACGTCGATGATAGCCCCAACATATTATAGGTCAAAAGAAAGCGTCTCCTCGAGACGAATCGAACGGGCGCCGCGCGTCCCTCTAGCTATTACCTTCCTCAGATATGGGCGTTCAAAGTTTGAAACTTGAAAACGACCGCAAGTGACTAGAAGCGCCTCCTTCCGACGGGAGAATCGAAATGGCGAGGAGCGCGCTTCGATATCTCTACCCGTTTCCGAGATATGTGAGTGTCAAAGTTTTTGAAAAATAAAACGACGCTAGAGCCTTCTAATATATCCATCAGACCGCATTTTACGGCGAATCGAATGGTGAAAAGCGCGATCGATATCTCTAACGTGTCCGAGATATTTGAGGTTAAAATTTGAAGATTGAAAATCGCCGCTAGAAGCCTTTTCGTATTATTTAGCTCCATCAGAAGCGGCATTTTATCGGGAATCGAACGCAGAAACCGGGAGTCGATAGCTCTAACCTTCTCGAGATATTCGCAAAAAATGTGTAAAAATCGTTAAAAATTTCCTTATTTTTCGACCTAAAAATTCTTAATTTGCGAGGAAACTACCGTCCGATTTTCGTTTCTAGCGGCGTCCAGCGTGTTCCCCTGTCGCGCGATTCTTTTTGAGACCAAGCAAACGCCCTAGCTACTGCCGTTTCCGGAGTTATGTGGGAAAAGACGAAAAAAAAACACGCGTTTCTTGGCCTATTTATTACCCAGGCCCACAATACCTGCCTATTTCGGGGCAGAACAAGCACCGCTAACCCTAACGTATTATATATACTGTTCGGACGCGTATTTCGACAGGATTCCATATTTGAAAGCGCCGTGCGCTAGCGTCTCGCGTTCCGGAAGATATGGGCAAAAAAACCGGAAGGTTGATGGAAAATGTTAAGCAAAAATCGTGAAAATAGCCTAACGTCGAGATAGCCCCACTATTATGGTCAAAGAAGCGTCTCCTCGAGCGGAATCGAACGCGCGCCGGCGCGCGTCCCTCTACTATTACCGTGCGTCCGAGAGATGGGCGTCTCAAAGTTTGAAACTTGAAAGACCGCAAGTGAACCTCTAGAAGCGCCTTCCGACGGGAATCGAATCGGCGAGAGCGCGCTTCGAATCTCTACCCGTTTCCGAGATATTGAGTGTTCAAAGTTTGAAAAAATTAAAACGACGCTATAGAGCCTTTCTAATATGATCCATCAGACGCGCATGTTTGACGGCAATCGAATGGTGAAAAGGATCGATATCTTCTAACCGTTCGAATATTGAGGTAAAGTCTTGAAGATGAAAATCGCGCAGAGCTTTTCGTATAGTCCATCAGAAGCGCTTTTATCGGGAATCGAAGCGCAGAAAACCGGAAGTCGATATCTCTAACGTTCTCGAGATATTCGGCAAAAATGTGTAAAAATCGTGTAAAATTCCTTATTTTTCGACCTAAAATCTTAATTTGCGAGCGAACTACCGTTCCGATTTCGGTTCTAGCGGCGTCCAGCGTGTCCCCTGGTCGCGCCGGATCTTTGAGACCAAAGCAGAACGCTAGCTACTGCCGTCCGAGTTATGTTGAAAAAGACGAAAAAAACACCCGTTTCTTGGGCCTATTTATTACCCAGGCACATATACCCTGCTATTTCGGCAGAACGAAGGACCGACAACCCTAACGTATATTATTACTGCGGACGCGTATTTCGACGGGATTCCATATGTTGAACAGAGCCGTTGGCCGCTACGGTTCTCCGTTCCGGAGATATGCGGCCAAAAACCGACATTTTGATGAAAAATTTAAGCAAAAATCGGCTGAAAAATCAGCCTAAACGTCGAGATAGGCCCCAAACATATTATAGGTCAAAAGAAGCGTCTCCTCGACGGAATCGAACGGCGCCGCGGCGCCCTCTAGCGATTACCGTTCTCGAGATAATGGGCGTTCAAAGTTTGAAACTTGAAAACGACCGCAAGGTGACCTCTAGAAGCGCCTTCGACGGGGAATCGAAGGGCGAGGAGGCGCGCTTCGATAACTCTACCCGTTCCGAGATATTGAGTCAAAGTTTTGAAAAATTAAAACGACGCTAGAGCCTTCTAATAGATCCATCAGAACGCGCAATTTTTACGCCCGACGCGGAATCGAATGGTTGAAAGCCGCGATTCCGATTATCTCTTAACCGTTTCCGAGATATTTTAGGGTAAAGTTTTGAAGATGAAAAATCGCCGCTAGAGCCTTTTGTTAAGTCCATCAGAAGAAGCGCATTTATCGGGAATCAACGCAGAAAAACCGGCAAGTCGAATCTCTAACCGTTCTCGAGATATTTCGCAAAAATGTGTAAAAAACGTTAAAAATTCCTTATTTTTCGACCTAAAATTCTTAATTTGCGAGCGAAACTACCGTCCGATTCGGTTCTAGCGGCCGTCCAGGCGCTGTTCCCCTGGTCGCGCCGGGATTCTTGACACCAAGCCAGAACGCCCTACTACTGCCCGTTCCGGAGTTATGTGAAAAGACGAAAAAATAACACGCGCTTTCTTGGGCCTATTTATTACCAGGGCACATATACCTGCATTCGGGCAGAAACGAAGGCACGCAACCCTAACGTATATATACTGTCGGGACGCGTATTTCGACGAGGATCCATATTTGAAAAGCGCCGGGCGCTAGCGCAGTCTCCGTTCCGAGAATAGGGCAAAAAACCGAATTTGATTGGAAAATTTAAGCAAAAATCGCTGAAAAAATAGGCCTTAAACGTCGAGATTAGCCCCAACATATTGATAGTGTCAAAAGAAGCGATCTCCTCGAGCGGATCGAACGGCGCCGCCGCGCGTCCCTCTAGCCTATTACCGTCTCGAGATATGGGCGTTCAAAGTTTGAACTTGTGAAACGACCGCAAGGTGACCTCTAGAAGCGCCTTCCGACGGGGAATCGAATGGCGAGGAGCGCGCTTCGATATCTCTACCCGTTTCCGAGATATTTGAGGTCAAAGTTTTGAAAAATTAAAACGACGCTAGAGCCTTCTAATATGATCCATCAGACGCGCATTTTGACGGCGAATCGAATGGTGAAAAGCGCGATCCGATATCTCTAACCCGTTCCGAGATATTTGAGGTTAAAGTTTTGAGATGGAAAATCGCCGCTAGAGCCTTTTCGTATAGTCCATCAGAAGCGCATTTTATCGGGGAATCGAACGCAGAAAACCGGAAGTCGATATCTCTAACCGTTCTCGAGATATTCGCAAAAATGTGTAAAAATCGTTAAAATTCCTTATTTTTCGACCTAAAATTCTTAATTTGCGAGCGAACTACCGTTCCGATTCGGTTCCTAGCGGCGTCCAGCGTGTTCCCCTGGTCGCGCCGGATCTTTTGAGACCAAGCAGAACGCCTAGCTACTGCCGTTCCGGAGTTATGTTGAAAAGACGAAAAAAACACGCGTTTCTTGGGCCTATTTATTTACCCAGGCACATATACCTGCTATTTCGGGCAGAACGAAGGCACCGCAACCCTAACGTATTATATACTGTCGGACGCGTATTTCGACGAGGATTCCATATTTGAAAGCGCCGTGGCGCTAGCGGTCTCGTTCCGGAGATATGGGCAAAAACCGGATTTTGATGGAAAATTTAAGCAAAAAATCGCTGAAAAATAGCCTAAACGTCGAGATAGCCCCAACATATTATAGGTCAAAAGAAGCGTCTCCTCGAGCGGAATCGAACGGCGCCGCGCGCGTCCTTCTAGCTATTACCGTTCTCGAGATATGGGCGTTCAAAGTTTGAAACTTGAAAACGACCGCAAGGTGACCTCTAGAAGCGCCTTCCGACGGGGAATCGAATGGCGAGGAGCGCGCTTCGATATCTCTACCCGTTTCCGAGATATTTGAGGGTCAAAGTTTTGAAAATTAAAAACGACGCTAGAGCCTTCTAATATGATCCATCAGACGCGCATTTTGACGGCGAATGCGAATATGGTGAAAAGCGCGATCCGATATCTCTAACCGTTTCCGAGATAATTTGAGGTTAAAGTTTGAAGATGAAAATCGCCGCTAGAGCCTTTCGTATAGTCCATCAGAAGCGCATGTTATCGGGGAATCGAACGCAGAAAACCGGAAGTCGATATCTCTAACCGTTCTCGAGATATTCGCAAAAATGTGTAAAAATCGTTAAAATTCCTTATTTTTCGACCTAAAATTCTTAATTTGCGAGCGAACTACCGTTCCGATTCGGTTCTAGCGGCGTCCAGCGTGTTCCCCTGGTCGCGCCGGATCTTTTGAGACCAAGCAGAACGCCCTAGCTACTGCCGTTCCGGAGTTATGTTGAAAAGACGAAAAAAACACGCGTTTCTTGGGCCTATTTATTACCCAGGCACATATACCTGCTATTTCGGGCAGAACGAAGGCACCGCAACCCTAAAGTATTATATACTGTCGGACGCGTATTTCGACGAGGATTCCATATTTGAAAGCGCCGTGGCGCTAGCGGTCTCCGTTCCGGAGATATTGGGCAAAAAACCGGAATTTTGATGGAAAATTTAAGCAAAAATCGGCGCCTGCAAGAGTCCCTCTAAGCTATGACAGTTCTCGCATATTATGGAGGTCAAAGTTGAAACTGTGAAAATCGACCGGAAGGCGCTCTAGAAGCGCCTTCCGACGGGGAATCGAATGGCGAGGAGCGCGCTTCGATATCTCTACCCGTTTCCGAGATATTTGAGGTCAAAGTTTTGAAAAATTAAAACGACGCTAGAGCCTTCTAATATGATCCATCAGACGCGCATTTTGACGGCGAATCGAATGGTGAAAAGCGCGATCCGATATCTCTAACCGTTTCCGAGATATTTGAGGTTAAAGTTTTGAAGATGAAAATCGCCGCTAGAGCCTTTTCGTATAGTCCATCAGAAGCGCATTTTATCGGGGAATCGAACGCAGAAAACCGGAAGTCGATATCTCTAACCGTTCTCGAGATATTCGCAAAATGTGTAAAAATCGTTAAAATTCCTTATTTTTCGACCTAAAATTCTTAATTTGCGAGCGAACTACCGTTCCGATTCGGTTCTAGCGGCGTCCAGCGTGTTCCCCTGGTCGCGCCGGATCTTTTGAGACCAAGCAGAACGCCCTAGCTACTGCCGTTCCGGAGTTATGTTGAAAAGACGAAAAAAACACGCGTTTCTTGGGCCTATTTATTACCCAGGCACATATATCCTGCTATTTCGGGCAGAACGAAGGCACCGCAACCCTAAAGTATTATATACTGTCGGACGCGTATTTCGACGAGGATTCCATATTTGAAAGCGCCGTGGCGCTAGCGGTCTCCGTTCCGGAGATATGGGCAAAAAACCGGAATTTTGATGGAAATTTAAGCAAAAATCGCTGAAAAATAGCCTAAACGTCGAGATAGCCCCAACATATTATAGGTCAAAAGAAGCGTCTCCTCGAGCGGAATCGAACGGCGCCGCGCGCGTCCTTCTAGCTATTACCGTTCTCGAGATATGGGCGTTCAAAGTTTGAAACTTGAAAACGACCGCAAGGTGACCTCTAGAAGCGCCTTCCGACGGGGAATCGAATGGCGAGGAGCGCGCTTCGATATCTCTACCCGTTTCCGAGATATTTGAGGTCAAAGTTTTGAAAAATTAAAACAACGCTAGAGCCTTCTAATATGATCCATCAGACGCGCATTTTGACGGCGAATCGAATGGTGAAAAGCGCGATCCGATATCTCTAACCGTTTCCGAGATATTTGAGGTTAAAGTTTTGAAGATGAAAATCGCCGCTAGAGCCTTTTCGTATAGTCCATCAGAAGCGCATTTTATCGGGGAATCGAACGCAGAAAACCGGAAGTCGATATCTCTAACCGTTCTCGAGATATTCGCAAAAATGTGTAAAAATCGTTAAAATTCCTTATTTTTCGACCTAAAATTCTTAATTTGCGAGCGAACTACCGTTTCCGATTCGTGTTTTAGCGGCCGCCAGCGTGTTCCCCTGGTCGCGCCGGATCTTTTGAGACAAAGCAGAACGCCCTAGCTACTGCCGTTCCGGAGTTATGTTGAAAAGACGAAAAAAACACGCGTTTCTTGGGCCTATTTATTACCCAGGCACATATACCTGCTATTTCCGGGGCAGAACGAAGGCACCGCAACCCTAAAGTATTATATACTGTCGGACGCGTATTTCGACGAGGATTCCATATTTGAAAGCGCCGTGGCGCTAGCGGTCTCCGTTCCGGAGATATGGGCAAAAAACCGGAATTTTTGATGCGAAAATTATAGCAAAAATCGCTGAAAAATAGCCTAAACGTCGAGATACCCCAACATATTATAGTCAAAAGAAGCGCCTCCTCGAGCGGAATCGAACGGCGCGCGCGCGTCCTTCTAGCTATTACCGTTTCTCGAGATATGGGCGTTCAAAGTTTTGAAACTGATGAGAAAACGACCCGCAGGGTGCCCTCTAGAAGCGCGCTTCCGACGGGAGATCGAATCGGCGAGGAAGCGCGCTTCGATATCTCTACACCGTTTCCGAGATATTTGAGGTCAAAGTTTTGAAAAATAAAAAACGACGCTAGAGCCTTCTATAGTGATCCATCAGACGCGCATTTTGGACGGCGAATCGAAGGGTGAAAAAGCGCGATCCGATATCTCTAACCGTTTCCGAGATTTTGAGGTTAAAGTTTTTGAAGAGTGAAAATCGCCGCTAGAGCCTTTTCGTATAGTCCAATCAGAAGCGCATTTTATCGGGGATTCGAACGCAGAAAACCGGAAGTCGATATCTCTAACCGTGTCCGAGATATTCGCAAAAAATGTGTAAAAATCGTTAAATTCCTTATTTTCCACGACCTAAAATTCGTAATTGCGAGCGAACTACGCGTTCCGATTCGGTTCTAGCGGCGTCCAGCGTGTTCGCTGGTCGCGCCGATCTTTTGAGACCAAGCAGAACGCCCTAGCTACTGCCGTTCCGAGTTATGTTGAAAAAGACGAAAAAAACAGGCGTTTCTTGGCCTATTTACTACCCAGGCACATAGTAGCCTGCTATTTCGGGCAGAACGAGGCACCGCAACCCTAAAGTACTTATACACTGTCGGACGCGGTATTTCGACGAGGATTCCATATTTGAAAGCGCCGTGGCGCTCAACGGTCCCGTTCCGGAATATCGGCAAAAACCGGAATTTTGATGGAAAATTTAAGCAAAAATCGCTGAAAAATAGCCTAAACGTCGAGATAGCCCAAACAATTATAGGTCAAAAAAGCGCTCCATCGAGCGGAATCGAACGGCGCCGCGCGCGTCCTATCTATACCCGTTTCCGAGATATTTGAGGTCAAAGGTTTGAAAAATTAAAACGACGCTAAGAGCCCTTCCTAATATGATCCATCAGACGCGCATTTTGACGGCGAATCGAATGGTGAAAAAGCGCGAACCGATATCTCTAACCGTTTCCGAGATATTTGAGTTCAAAGTTTCGAAGATGAAAAAATCGCCTAGAGCCTTTTCGTATAGTCCATCAGAAGCGCATTTTATCGGGAATCGAACGCAGAAACCGGAGTAGAATATCTCTAACCGTTCTCGAATATTCGCAAAAAATGTGTAATCGTTAAATCCTTATTTTTCGAACCTAAAAATTCTTAAGTGCGAGCGACTACCTTCTAAACTCAGATAGCCCAACATATTATAGTCAAAGAAAGCGTCTCCTCGAGCGGAAACGAAAGGCGCCGCGCGCGTCCCTCTAGTATTACGTCTCGAGATATGGGCGTTCAAAGTTTGAAACTGAAACGACCGCAAGTGACCTCTAGAAGCCTTCCGACGGGGAATCGAATGGCGAGGAGCGCGCTTCGATACTCTACCCGTTTCCGAGAATTTTGAGGGTCAAATTTTGAAAAATTAAAACGACGCTAGAGCCTCTAATATGATCATCAGACGCGCATTTTGAACGGGAATCGATGGTGAAAAGCGCGATCCGATATCTCGACCGTTTCCGAGATATTAGGTTAAGTTTTGAAGATGAAATCGCCGCTAGAAGCCTTTCTATAGTCCATCAGAAGGCATTTTTACGGGAATCGACGCAGAAAACGGAATCGAATCTCTAACCGTCTCGAGATATTCCAAAAAAATGTGTAAAATCGTTAAAATTCTTATTTTCCGACCAAAATTCTTGAATTTGCGAGCGAACTACCCGTTCCGTATTCGGGTTCTAGCGCGTCCAGCGTGTTCCCCTGATCGTCGCCGGATCTTTGAGACACGCTTATAAAACGCCCTAGCTACTACCGTTCGAGTTATGTTGAAAGACGAAAAAACCGCGTTTCTTGGGCCTCTTTATACCCATGGCACATATCCTGCTATTTTCGGGCAGAACGAAGGCACGCACACCCTAAAGTATTATATACTGTAAACGCGCGTATTTCGACGAGATTCCATATTGAAAGCGCGTGGCGATAAGCGGTCTCCGTTCCGGAGATTGGGCAAAACCGGAATTTTGATGGAAAATTTTAGCAAAAATCGCTGAAAAATAGCCTAAACGTCGACGAAGCCCAACATTAATAGGTCAAAAGAAGCGTCTCTCGAGCGGAATCGAACGGCCACGCGCGTCCCTCTAGCTATTACGTTCTCGAGTATGCGCGTCAAAGTTTGCAAACTTGAAAAACGACGCAAGGTGACTTAGAAACGCCTTCCGACGGGGAATCGATGACGAGGAGCGCGCTTCGATATCTCTACCGTTTCCGAGATATTTGAGGTCAAAGTTTGAAAAATTAAAACGCGCTAGAGCCTGCTATATGATCATCAGACGCGCATTTTGACGGCGAATCGAATGGTGAAAAGCGCGATCCGATATTCTACCGTTTCGAGATATTGAGTTAAAGTTTGAAGATGAAATCCGCTAGGCCTTTCGTATAGTCCATCAGAAGCCATTCTATCGGGGAATCGAACGCAAAACCGGAGTGATATCTCTAACGTTCTCGAGATATCGCAAAAATGGTAAAAATCGTTAAAATTCCATTTTTTCGACCAAAATTCTAATTTGCGAGCGAATACCGTCCGATTCGGTTCTAGCGGCGTCCCAGCGTCTTCCCCTGGTCCGCCCCGGATCTTTTGAGACAAGCGAACGCCTAGTACTGCCGTTCGGAGTTTGTGGAAAGACGAAAAAACACGCGATTCTTGGGCCGTATTTATTACCCAGGCACTATACCTGCTATTTCGGGCAGAACGAAGCACCGCAACCCTAAAGTTTATATACTGTCGGACGCGAATTCGACGAGGATTCCTATTTGAAAGCGCCGTGCGCTACGGTCTCCCGTTCCGGAGATATGGGAAAACCGAATTTGAGGAAAATTTAAGCAAAATCGCTGAAAAATAGCCTAAACTCGAGATGGCCCCAACAAATTATAGGTCCAAAAGAAGCGCTCTCGAGCGATCGAACGCGCCACGCGCGTCCTCTACTATTACCGTTCTCGAATTGGGCGTCAAAGTTTGAAACTTGAAAACGACCGCAAGGTGACCTCTAAGAAGCGCCTCCCACGGAATCGAAATGCGAGGAGCGCGCTTCGATATCTCTAACGTTTCCGAGATATTTGAGGCGCAAAGTTATGAAAAATTAAAAACGACGCTAGAGCCTTCTAATATGATCCATCAGAAGCGCTTTGACGGCGAATCGAATGGTGAAAAGCGCGATCCGATAATCTCTAACGTTCCGAGATTTTGAGGTTAAGTTTTGAAGAGAAAATCGCCGCTAGAGCCTTTTCGTATAGTCCATCAGAAGCGCATTCTATCGGGGATCGAACGCACAAAAACCGGAAGTCGATATCTCTAACCGTCTCTCAGATATTCGCAAAATGTGTAAAAATGTTAAAATTCCTTATTATTTCGACCTAAAATTCTTAAATTGCGAGCGAAATACCGTTCCGATTCGGGTTCAGCGGCGTCCAGCGTGTTCCCTGGTCCGCCGGATCTTTTGAGACAAGCAGAACGCCCAAGCTACTGCGTTCCGGAGTTATGTTAAAGACGAAAAAACACGCGTTTCTTGGCCCATTTATTACCAGACAAATACTGCTATTTGCGGGCAGAACGAGGCACCGAACCCAAATATATATACTGACGACGCGCATTTCGACGAGATTCATATTTGAAGCGCCGTGGCAGCGAGGTCTCCGTTCCGGAGATATGCGCAAAAACCGGAATTTGATGGAAAAATTTAAGCAAAAATCGCTGAAAAATAGCCAAACGTCGAGATAGCCCAACATATTTAGATCAAAGAAGCGCCTTTCGAGCGGAATCGAACGGCGCGGCCGCGGGTCCTTCTAGCTATTACCGTTCTCGAGATATGGGCGTTCAAAAAGTTTGAAACTGAAAAACGACCGCAAGGTGCCTCTAGAAGCGCCTTCCGAGGGAATCGAATGGAGAGCGCGCCTTCGATAATCTCTACCCGTTTCCGAGATATTTGAGGTCAAGTTTTGAAAAAATTAAAACGACGCTGAGCCTCAAATATGATCCATCAGACGCGCATTTGCGGCGAATCGATGGTGAAAAGCCGATCCGACTATTCTAACCGTTTCGAATATTTGGGTTAAAGTTTGAGATGGAAATCGCCGCTAGAGCCTTTTCGTTGTCCATCAGAACGCATTTATCGGGATCGAACGCAGAAAACGAAATCGATATATCAACCGTTCTCGAGATATTGCAAAAATGTGTAAAATCGTTAAAATTCTTATTTTTCGAACTAAAATTCTTAAATGCGAAGCGAACTACCGTTCCGATTCGGTTCTAGCGGCGTCCAGCGTTTCCCTGGTCGCGCCGGATCTTTTTGAGACCAAGCAGAACACCCTAGCACTGCCGTTCCGAGTATGTTGAAAAGACGAAAAAACACGCGTTTCTTGGCCTATTATTACCACAGGCACATATACCTGCTATTTCGGGCGAACGAGGCACCACAACCCTAAGTTTATGACTGTCGACGCGTATTTCGACGAGATTCATATTTGAAAGCGCCGTGGCGCTAGCGGTCTCCGTTCCGAGATAATGGGCAAAAACGAAATTTTGATGAATTAAGCAAAAATCGCTGAAAATAGCCTACGTCGAGATACCCCAAATATTATAGTCAAAAGAAGCGTCTCGAGCGGATCGAACGGCCCGCGCGCGTCCTCTACGCTATTACCGTTCTCGAGACATGGGCGTTAAAGTTTGAAACTTGAAACGACCGCAAGGTGACCACTAGAAGCGCCTTCGACGGGGAATCGATGGGAGGAGCGCGTTCGATATCTCTACCCGTTTCCAGATATTTGAGGTCAAGTTTGAAAATTAAAACGACGCTAGAGCCCTCTAATATGATCCATCAGACGCGCATTTTGACGGCGAATCGAATGGTGAAAAGCCGCGATCCGATATCTCTACGATTCCGAGATATTTGAGGTTAAGTTTTGAAGATGAAAATCGCGCTAGGCTTTTCGTTAGGTCCATCAGAAGCCATTTATCGGGAATCGAACGCAGAAACCGGAGCGATATCCGAACCGTTCTCGAGATTCGCAAAAAATGGTAAATCGTAAAAATCCTTATTTTTCGACTAAATTCTTAATTTGCGAGCGAACATCCGTTCCGATTCGGTTCTAAGCGGCGTCCAGCGTGTTCTGTCGCGCCGAATCTTTTGAGACAAGCAGAAGCCCTAGCTACTGCCTTTCCGGCAGTTATGTTGAAGACGAAAAAACACGCGTTTCTTGGCACCTATTTATTCCAGGCACATAATACCTGCTATTTCGGGCAGAACGAAGGCACCGCACCCTAAAGTATTATATACTGTCGACGCGTATTTCGACGAGGATGCCATATTTGAAAGCGCCGTGCCGCTAGCGGTCTCCGTTCCGGAGATTGGGCAAAAAACCGAAATTTTGATGAAAACATAAGCAAAAATCGCTGAAAAATAGCCTAACGTCGATAGCCCCAAATATTATAGGTCAAAAGAAGCGTTCCTCGAGCGATCGAACGGCGCGCGCGGTCCTCTAGCTATTACCGTTCTCGACATGGGCGTTCAAAGTTTGAAACTTGAAAAACGCCGCAGGTGACCTCTAGAAGCGCCTTCCGACCGGGAATGAATGCCGAGGAAGGCGCTTCGATATATCACCCGTTCGAGATATTTGAGGTCAAAGTTTGAAAAATTAAACGACGCTAGGCTCTAATATGATCCATCAACCGCAATTTGACGACGAATCGAATGGTGAAAAGCCGATCCGATATTCTACGTTCCGAATATGAGGTAAGTTTTGAAGATGAAAACGCCGCTAGGCCTTTCGTATAGTCCATCAGAAGCGCATTTTATCGGGGAATCGACGCAAGAAAACCGGAAGTCGATATCTCTACCGTTCTCGAGATATTCGCAAAATGTGTAAAATCGTTAAAATTCCTTATTTTTCGAACTAAAATTCTTAATTTTGCGAGCGAACTACCTCCGATTCGGTTCTGCGGCGTCCAGCGTGTCCCCTGGTCGCCGATCTTGGAGACAAGCAGAACGCCCTAGCTACTGCCGTTCCGGAGTTATGTTGAAAGACGAAAAAAACACGCGTTGCTTGGCCCATATTATTACCAGCACATATACCTGCTATTCGGCGAACGAAGGCACGCACCCTAAGTATTATATACTGTCGGACGCGTATTTCGACGAGGATGCCATTTTGAAAGGGCCGTGGCTAGCGGTCTCCGTTCGGGATATGGGCAAAAACCGGATTTTGAGGAAAATTTAAGCAAAAATCGCTGAAAAATAGCCTAACGTCGACGATAGCCCCAACTATTAATAGTCAAAAGAAGCGTCTCCTCCGAGCGGAATCGAAACGCCGCGCGCGCCCCTCTAGCTATTACCGTTCTCGAGATATGGGCGCGTTCAAAGTTTGAAACTTGAAAAACGACCGCAAAGGTGACCTCTAGAAGCGCCTTCCACGGGGAATCGAATGCCGAGGCAGCGCGCTTCGATACTCTACCCGTTTCGAGATATTTAGGTCAAAGTTTTGAAAAATAAAAACGACGCTTAGAGCCTTCTAATATGGATCCATCAGACGCGCAATTTGACGACGAATCGATGGTGAAAAGCGCGATCCGATATTTCTAACCGTTTCCGAGATATTTGAGGTTAAAGTTTGAAGATGAAATCCCGCTAGAGCCTTTATCGTATAGTCCAATCAGAAAGCGCAATTTTATCGGGAATCAACGCAGAAAACCGGAAGTCAAATATCTCTAACCGTTCTCGAGATATTTCGCAACAAAATGTGTAAAAAACGTTAAAATTCCTTATTTTTCGACCTAAAATTCTTAATTTGCGAGCGAACTACCGTTCCGATTCGTATCTAGCGGCGTCCAGCCGTGTTCCCCTGGTCGCGCCGGGATCTTTTCGAGACCAAGCAGAACCGCCCTAGCTACTGCCGTTCCGGAATTATGTTGAAAAAGACGAAAAAAACACGCCGTTTCTTGGACCATTTATTACCCAGCACATAATACCTGCTATTTCGGGCAGAACGAAGGCACCGCAACCCTAAAGATTATAATACTGTCGGACGCGTATTTCGACGAGGATGCATATTTGAAAGCGCCGTGGCGCTAGCGGTCTCCGTTCCGGAGATATGGGCAAAAAACCGGAATTTTTGATGGAAAAAATTAAGCAAAAATCGCTGAAAAAATAGGCCTAAACGTCGAGATAGCCCCAACATATTTATAGTCAAAAGAAGCGTCTCCTCGAGCGGAATTCGAACGGCGCCGCGCGCGGTCCCTCTAGCTATTACCGGTTCTCGAGATATGGGCGTTCAAAAGTTTGAAACTTGGAAAACGACCGCAAGTGACCTCTAGAAGCGCCTTCCCGACGGGGAATCGGAATGGGCGAGGAGCGCGCTCGATATCTCTACCCGTTTCGCGAGATATTTGAGGTCAAAGTTTTGAAAAAATAAAACGACGCTAGAGCCTTCTAATATGATCCATCAGGACGCGCATTTTGACGGCGAATCGAATGGTGGAAAAGCAGCGAACCCGATTATCTCTAACCGTTCCGAGATATTTGAGTTAAAGTTTGAAGATGAAATCGCCGCTAGAGCCTTTTCGTATAGTACATCAAAGCGCATTTTATCGGGGAATCGAACGCAGAAAACCGGAAGTCGATAATCTCTAACCGTTCTGAGATATTCGCAAAAAATGTGTAAAAACACGTTAAAATTCCTAGATTTTCGACTAAAATTCTTAAATTTGCGAGCGAAACTCCGTTGCCGATTCGGTTCTAGCGGCGTCCAGCGTGTTCCCCTGGTCGCGCCGGATCTTTTGAGACCAAGCAGAACGCCCCTAGCTACTGCCGTTCGAGTTATGTTGAAAAGACGAAAAAACACGCGTTTCTTGGGCCTATTTATTAACCCAGCACATATACCTGCTATTTCGGCGAACGAAGGCACCGCAACCCTAACGTATTATATACTGCCCGACGCGTATTTCGACGAGGATTCCAATATTTGAAAGCGCCGTGGCGCTAGCGGTCTCCGTTCCGGAGATATTGCGCAAAAAACCGGAATTTTGATGGGAAAAATTTAAGCAAAAATCGCTGAAAAATAGCCTAAACGTGAGATAGCCCCAACCATATTATAGGTCAAAGAAAGCGTCTCCTCGAGCGGAATCGAACGGCGCCGCGCGCCGTCCTTCTAGCTATTACCTTCTCCGAGTATGGGCGTTCAAGTTTTGAACTTGAAAACGACCGCAAGTGACCTCTAGAAGCGCCTTCCGACGGGGAATCGAATGGCGAGGAGCGCGGCTTCGATATCTCTACCCGTTTCCGAGATATTTGAAGTCAAAGTTTTGAAAAATTAAAAACGACGCTAAGAGCCTTCTAATATGATCCATCAGACGCGCATTTTGACGGCGAATCGAATGGTGAAAAGCGCGATCCGATATCTCTAACCGTTTCCGAGATATTTGAGGTTAAAGTTTTGAAGATGAAAATCGCCGCTAGAGCCTTTTCGTATAGTCCATCAGAAGCGCATTTTATCGGGGAATCGAACGCAGAAAACCGGAAGTCGATATCTCTAACCGTTCTCGAGATATTCGCAAAAATGTGTAAAATCGTTAAAATTCCTTATTTTTCGACCTAAAAATTCTTAATTTGCGAGCGAACTACCGTTCGATTCGGTTCTAGCGGCGGTCCAGCGTGTTCCCCTGGGTCGCGCCGGATCTTTTGAGACCAAGCAGAACGCCCTAGCTACTGCCGTTCCGGAGTTATGTTGAAAGACGAAAAAAACACGCGTTTCTTGGGCCTATTTATTACCCAGGCACATATACCTGCTATTTCGGGCAGAACGAAGGCACCGCAACCCTAACGTATTATATACTGTCGGACGCGTATTTCGACGAGGATTCCATATTTGAAAGCGCCGTGGCGCTAGCGGTCTCCGTTCCGGAGATATGGGCAAAAAACCGGAATTTTGATGGAAAATTAAGCAAAAATCGCTGAAAAATAGCCTAAAACGTCGAGATAGCCCCTACATATTATAGGTCAAAAGAAGCGTCTCCTCGAGCGGAATCGAACGGCGCCGCGCGCGTCCCTCTAGCTATTACCGTTCTCGAGATATGGGCGTTCAAAGTTTGAAACTTGAAAACGACCGCAAGGTGACCTCTAGAAGCGCCTTCCGACGGGGAATCGAATGGCGAGGAGCGCGCTTCGATATCTCTACCCGTTTCCGAGATATTTGAGGTCAAAGTTTTGAAAAATTAAAACGACGCTAGAGCCTTCTAATATGATCCATCAGACGGCGCATTTTGAAGGCGAATCGAAGGTGAAAGCGCGATCCGATATCTCTAACGTTTCCGAGATTATTGGAGTTAAAGTTTTGAAGATGAAATCGCCGCTAGAGCCTTTTCGTATAGTCCATCAGAAGCGCATTTTATCGGGGAATCGAACGCAGAAAACCGGAAGTCGATATCTCTAACCGTTCTCGAGATATTCGCAAAAATGTGTAAAAATCGGTAAAAATTCCTTATTTTTCGACCTAAAATCTCTTAATTTGCGAGCGAACTAACCGTTCCGATTCGGTTCTAGCGGCGTCCAGCGTGTTCCCCTGGTCGCGCCGGATCTTTTGAGACCAAGCAGAACGCCCTAGCTACTGCCGTTCCGGAGTTATGTTGAAAAGACGAAAAAAACACGCGTTTCTTGGGCCTATTTATTACCCAGGCACATATACCTGCTATTTCGGGCAGAACGAAGGCACCGCAACCCTAACGTATTATAAACTGTCGGACGCGTATTCGACGAGGATTCCATATTTGAAAGCGCCGTGGCGCTAGCGTCTCTCGTTCGGAGATATGGGCAAAAAACCGGAATTTTTGATGGAAAATTAAAGCAAAAACGCTGAAAAATAGCCTAAACGTCGAGATAGCCCCAACATATTTATAGGTCAAAAGAAGCGTCTCCTCGAGCGGAATCGAACGGCGCCGCGCGCGTCCTTCTAGCTATACCGTTCTCGAGATATGGGCGTTCAAAGTTTGAAACTTGAAAACGACCCGCAAGGTGACCTCTAGAAGCGCCTTCCGACGGGGAATCGAATGGCGAGGAGCGCGCTTCGATATCTCTCTACCGTTTCCGAGATATTTGAGGGCAAGTTTTGAAAAATTAAAACGACGCTAGAGCCTTCTAATATTGATCATCAGACGCGCATTTTGACGGCGAATTCGAATGGTGAAAAAGCGCGATCCGATATCTCTAACCGTTTCCGAGATATTTGAGGTTAAAGTTTTGAAGATGAAAATCGCCGCTAGAGCCTTTTCGTATAGTCCATCAGAGCCGCATTTTATCGGGGAATCGAACGCAGAAAACCGGAAGTCCGATATCTCTAACCGTTCTCGAGATATTCGCCAAAAATGTGTAAAACATCGTTAAAATCCTTATTTTCGACCTAAATTCTTATTTTGCGAGCGAACTACCGTTCCGATTCGGTTCTAGCGGCGTCCAGCGTGTTCCCTGGTCGCGCCGGATCTTTTGAGACCAAGCAGAACGCCCTAGCTACTGCCGTTCCGGAGTTATGTTGAAAAGACGAAAAAAACACGCGTTTCTTGGGCCTATTTATTACCCAGGCACATATACCTGCTATTTCGGGCAGAACGAAGGCACCGCAACCCTAACGTATTATATACTGTCGGACGCGTATTTCGACGAGGATTCCATATTTGAAAGCGCCGTGGCGCTAGCGGTCTCCGTTCCGGAGATATGGGCAAAAAACCGGAAATTTTGATGGAAAATTTAAGCAAAATCGCTGAAAAATAGCCAAAACGTCGAGATAGCCCAACATATTATAGGTCAAAAGAAAGCGTCTCCTCGAGCGGAATGAACGGCGCCGCGCGCGTCCCTCTAGCTATACCGTTCTCGAGATATGGGCGTTCAAAGTTTGAAACTTGAAAACGACCGCAAGGTGACCTCTAGAAGCGCCTTCCGACGGGGAATCGAATGCCGAGGAGCGCGCTTCGATATCTCTACCCGTTTCCGAGATATTTGAGGTCAAAGTTTTGAAAAATTAAAACGACGCTAGAGCCTTCTAATAGATCATCAGACGCGCAATTTGACGACGAATCGAATGGTGAAAGCGCGATCCGATATTTCAAACCGTTTCGAGATATTGAGGTTAAAGTTTTGAAGATGAAAATCGCCGCTAGAGAGCCTTTTCGTATAGTCCATCAGAAAGCGCATTTATCGGGGAATCGAACGCAGAAAACCGGAAGTCGATATCTCTAACCGTTCTCGAGATATTCGAAAAATGTGTAAAAATCGTTAAAATTCCTTATTTTTCCGACCTAAAATTCTTAATTTGCGAAGCGAACTACGTTCCGATTCCGGTTCTAGCGGCGTCCAGCGTGTTCCCCTGTCGCGCCGGTCTTTTGAGACCAAGCAGAACGCCACTACTGCCGTTCCGGAGTTATGTTGAAAAGACGAAAAAAACACGCGTTTCTTGGGCCTATTTATTACCCAGGCACATATACCTGCTATTTCGGGCAGAACGAAGGCACCGCAACCCTAAAGTATTATATACTGTCGGACGCGTATTTCGACGAGGATGCCATATTTGAAAGCGCCGTGGCGCTAGCGGTCTCCGTTCCGGAGATATGGGCAAAAAACCGGAATTTTGATGGAAAAATTTAAGCAAAATCGCTGAAAAATACCTAAACGTCGAGATAGCCCCAACATATTATAGGTCAAAAGAAGCGTCTCCTCGAGCGGAATCGAACGGCGCCGCGCGCGTCCCTCTAGCTATTACCGTTCTCGAGATATGGGCGTTCAAAGTTTGAAACTTGAAAACGACCGCAAGGTGACCTCTAGAAGCGCCTTCCGACGGGGAATCGAATGCCGAGGAGCGCGCTTCGATATCTCTACCCGTTTCCGAGATATTTGAGGTCAAAGTTTTGAAAAATTAAAACGACGCTAGAGCCCTCTATATGATCCATCAGACGCGCAATTTGACGACGAATCGAATGGTGAAAAAGCGCGATCCGATATTTCTTAACCGTTTCCGAGATATTTGAGGTTAAAGTTTTGAAGATGAAATCGCCGCTAGAGCTTTTCGTATAGTCCATCAGAAGCGCATTTTATCGGGGAATCGAACGCAGAAACCGGAAGTCATATCTCTAACCTTCTCGAGATATTCGCAAAAATGTGTAAAAAATCGGTTAAAATTTCCTTATTTTTCGACCCTAAAATTCTTAATTTGCGAAGCGAACTACCGTTCCGATTCGGTTCTAGCGGCGTCCAGGCGTGTTCCCCTGGTCGCGCCGGATCTTTTGAGACAAGCAGAACGCCCTAGCTACTGCCGTTCCGGAGTTATGTTGAAAAGACGAAAAAAACACGCGTTTACTTGGCCTATTTATTACCAGGCACATATACCTGCTATTTCGGGCAGAACGAAGGCACCGCAACCCTTAAAGTATTATATACTGTCGGACGCGTATTCGACGAGGATTCCATATTTGAAAGCGCCGTGGCGCTAGCGGTCTCCGTTCCGAGATATGGGAAAAAAACCGGAATTTTGATGGAAAATTAAGCAAAAAATCGCTGAAAATAGCCCTAAACGGTCGAGATAGCCCCAACATATTACGGTCGAAAGAAGCGTCTCCTCGAGCGGAATCGAACGGCCCACGCGCGTCCTCTAGCTATTACCGTTCTCGAGATATGGGCGTTCAAGTTTGAAACTTGAAAGACGCAAGGTGACCTCTAGAAGCGCCTTCCGACGGGGAATCGAATGGCGAGGAGCGCGCTTCGATATTCTCTACCGTTTCCGAGATATTTGAGGTCAAAGTTTTGGAAAAATTAAACGACGCTAGAGCCTTCTAATATGATCCATCAGACGCGCATTTTGACGGCGAATCGAATGGTGAAAAGCGCGATCCGATATCTCTAACCGTTTCCGAGATATTTGAGGTTAAAGTTTTGAAGATGAAAATCGCCGCTAGAGCCTTTTCGATAGTCCATCAAAAGCGCATTCTATCGGGGAATCGAACGCAGAAAACGGAAGTCGATATTCTAACCGTTCTCGAGATATTCGCAAAAATGTGTAAAAATCGTTAAAATTCCTTATTTTTCGACCTAAAATTCTTAATTTGCGAGCGAACTACCGTTCCGATTCGGTTCTAGCGCGTCCAGCGTTTCCCTGGTCGCGCCGGATCTTTTGAGACCAAGCAGAACGCCCTAGCTACTGCCGTTCCGGAGTTATGTTGAAAAGACGAAAAAAACACGCGTTTCTTGGGCCTATTTATTACCCAGGCACATATACCTGCTATTTCGGGCAGAACGAAGGCACCGCAACCCTAACGTATTATATACTGTCGGACGCGCATTTCGACGAGGATTCCATATTTGAAAGCGCCGTGGCGCTAGCGGTCTCCGTTCCGGAGATATGGGCAAAAAACCGGAATTTTGATGGAAAATTTAAGCAAAAATCGCTGAAAAATAGCCTAAACGTCGAGATAGCCCCAACATATTATAGGTCAAAAGAAGCGTCTCCTCGAGCGGAATCGAACGGCGCCGCTGCGCGTCCCTCTAGCCTATTGCTACCTGTTCTCGAGAAATGGGCGTTCAAAGTTGAAACTTGAAAACGACGGCAAGGTGACCTCTAGAAGCGCCTTCCGACCGGGAATCGAAGCCGAGGCGCGCTTCGATATCTCTACCCGTTTCCGAGAATATTTGAGGTCAAAGTTTTGAAAAATTAAAACGACGCTAGAGCCTCTAATATGATCATCAGACGCGCATTTTGACGGCGAATCGAATGGTGAAAGCGCGATCGATATCTCTAACCGTTCGAGATATTTGAGGTTTTAAGATTTTGAAGATGAAAATCGCGCTAGAGCCTTTTCGTATCAGTCCATCAGAGGCATTTTATCGGGGAATCGAGCAGAGAAAACCGGAAGTCGATATCTCTAACCGTTCTCGAGATATTCGCAAAAATGTGTAAAAATCGTTAAAATCCTTATTTTTCGAACCTAAAATTCTTAAATTTGCGAGCGAACTACCGTTCCGATTCGGTTCTAGCGGCGTCCAGCGTGTTCCCCTGGTCGCGCCGGATCTTTTGAGACCAAGCAGAACGCCCTAGCTACTGCCGTTCCGGAGTTATGTTGAAAAGACGAAAAAAACACGCGTTTCTTGGGCCTATTTATTACCCAGGCAGATATACCTGCTATTTCGGGCAGAACGAAGGCACCGCAACCTAAAGTATTATATACTGTCGGACGCGTATTTCGACGAGGATTCTAATTGAAAGCGCCGTGGCGCTAGCGGTCTCCGTTCCGGAGATATGGGCAAAAACCGGAATTTTGATGGAAAATTTAAGCAAAAACGCTGAAAATAGCCTAAACGTCGAGATAGCCCAACATATTATAGGTCAAAAGAAGCGCCTCCTCGAGCGGAAAGAACCGGCGCCGCGCGCGTCCTTCTAGCTATTACCGTTCTCGAGATATGGGCGTTCAAAGTTTGAAACTTGAAAACCGACCGCAAGGTGCCCTCTAGAAGCGCCCTTCCGACGGGGAATCGAATGGCGAGGAAGCGCGCTTCGATATCTCTACCCGTTTCTCGAGATATTTGAGGTCAAGTTTTGAAAAATTAAAACGACGCTAGAGCTTCTAATATGATCCATCAGACGCGCATTTTGACGGCGAATCGAATGGTGAAAAGCGCGATCAGATATCTCTAACCGTTTCCGAGATATTTGAGGTTAAGTTTTGAAGATGAAAATCGCCGCTAGAGCCTTTCGTATAGTCCATCAGAGCGCATTTTATCGGGGGAATCGAACGCAGAAACCGGAAGTCGATATCTCTAACCGTTCTCGAGATATTCGCAAAAATGTGTAAACATCGTTAAAATCCCTTTTTTTCGACCTAAAATTCTTAATTTGGCGGAGCGAACTACCGTTCCGATTCGGTTCTAGCGGCGTCCAGCGTGTTCCCTGGCCGCGGCGGATCTTTTGAGACCAAGCAGAACGCCCTAGCTACTGCCGTTCCGGAGTTATGTTGAAAAGACGAAAAAAACACGCGTTTCTTGGGCCTATTTATTACCCAGGCACATATACCTGCTATTTCGGGCAGAACGAAGGCACCGCAACCCTAACGTATTATATACTGTCGGCGCGTATTTCGACGAGGATTCCATATTTGAAAGCGCGTGGCGCTAGCGGTCTCCGTTCCGGAGATATGGGCAAAAAACCGAAAATTTTGGATGGAAAATTTAAGCAAAAATCGCTGAAAAATAGCCTAAACGTCGAGATAGCCCCAACATATTATAAGGTCAAAGAAGCGTCTCCTCGAGCGGAATCGAACGGCGCCGCGCGCGTCCTCTAGCTATTACCGTTCTCGAGACATGGGCGTTCAAAGTTTGAAACTTGAAAACGACCGCAAGGTGACCTCTAGAAGCGCCTTCCGACGGGGAAATCGAATGGCGAGGAGCGCGCTTCGAATATCTCTACCGTTTCCGAGATATTTGAGGTCAAAGTTTTGAAAAATTAAAACGAGCGCTAGAGCCTTCTAATATGATCCATCAGACGCGCATTTTGACGCGCGAAATCGAATGGTGAAAAAGCGCGATCCGATATCTCTAACGCTTTCCGAGATATTTGAGGTTAAGTTTTGAAGATGAAATCGCCGCTAGAGCCTTTTCGTAATAGTCCATCAGAAGCGCTTTTATCGGGGAATCGAACGCAGAAAACGGAAGTCGATATCTCTAACCGTTCTCGAGATATTCGCAAAAATGTGTAAAAATCGTTAAAAATCCTTATTTTTCGACCTAAAATTCTTAATTTGCGAGCCGAATACTTCCGATTCGGTTCCTAGCGGCGTCCAGCGTGTTCCCCTGGTCGCGCCGGATCTTTTGAGACCAAGCAGAACGCCCTAGCTACTGCGTTCCGGAGTTATGTTGAAAGACGAAAAAAACACGCGTTTCTTGGCCTATTTATTACCCCAGGCACATATACCTGCTATTTCGGGAGAACGAAGGCACCGCAACCCTAACGTATTATATACTGTCGGACGCGTATTTCGACGAGGATTCCATATTTGAAGAGCGCCGTGGGCTAAGCGGTCTCCGTTCCGGAGATATGGGCAAAAAACCGGAATTATTGATGGAAAATTTAAGCAAAAATCGCTGAAAAATAGCCTAAACGTCGAGATAGCCCCAACATATTATAGGTCGAAAGAAGCGTCCCTCGAGCGGATCGAACGGCGCCACGCGCGTCCTCTAGCTATTACCGTTCCTCGAGATATCGGCGTTCAAAGTTTGAAACTTGAAAACGACCGCAAGGTGACCTCTAGAAGCGCCTTCCGACGGGGAATCGAATGGCGAGGAGCGCGCTTCGATATCTCTACCCGTTTCCGAGATATTTGAGGTCAAAGTTTTGAAAAATTAAAACGACGCTAGAGCTTCTAATATGATCCATCAGACGCGCATTTTGGACGGCGAATCGAATGGTGAAAGCGCGATCCGATATCTCTAACGTTTCCGAGATATTTGAGGTTAAAGTTTTGAAGATGAAAATCGCCGCTAGAGCCTTTTCGTATAGTCCATCAGAAGCGCATTTTATCGGGGAATCGAACGCAGAAAACCGGAAGTCGATATCTCTAACCGTTCTCGAGATATTCGCAAAAATGTGTAAAAATCGTTAAATTCTTATTTTTCGACCTAAAAAATTTCTTAATTGCGAGCGAACTACCGTTCTAAAACGTCGAGATAGCCCCAACATATTATAGGTCAAAGAAG
The DNA here is from genome assembly GCA_004143645.1 of Protaetia brevitarsis. Classification (NCBI taxonomy): domain Eukaryota; kingdom Metazoa; phylum Arthropoda; class Insecta; order Coleoptera; family Scarabaeidae; genus Protaetia; species Protaetia brevitarsis. The sequence continues at coordinate 20,161 of RXPK01005050.1, read as the reverse complement.
CGTCTCCTCGAGCGGAATCGAAACGGCGCCGCGCGCGTCCCTCTAGCTATTACGTTTCTCGAAGATATGGGCGTTCAAAGTTTGAAACTTGAAAACGACCGCAAGGTGACCTCTAGAAGCGCCTTCCGACGGGGAATCGAATGGCGAGGAGCGCGCTTCGATATCTCTACCCGTTTCCGAGATATTTGAGGTCAAAGTTTTGAAAAATTAAAACGACGCTAGAGCCTTCTAATATGATCCATCAGACGCGCATTTTGACGGCGAATCGAATGGTGAAAAGCGCGATCGCCGATATCCTAACCGTTTTCGAGATATTGAGGTTAAAGTTTGTGAAGATGAAAATCGCGCTAGAGCCTTTTCGTATAGTCCATCAGAAGCGCATTTATCGGGAATCGAACGCAGAAAACCGGAAGTCGATATCTCTAACCGTTCTCGAGATATTCGCAAAAATGTGTAAAAATCGTTAAAATTCCTTATTTTTCGACTTAAAATTCTTAATATTGCGAGCGAACTACGTCCTAAACGTCGAGATAGCCCCAAATATTATAGGTCAAAAGAAGCGTCTCCTCGAGCGAATCGAACGGCGCCGCGCGCGTCCTTCTAGCTATTACCGTTCTCGAGATATGGGCGTTCAAAGTTTGAAACTTGAAAACGACCGCAAGGTGACCTCTAGAAGCGCCTTCCGACGGGGAATCGAATGGCGAGGAGCGCGCTTCGATATCTCTACCCGTTTCCGAGATATTTGAGGGCAAAGTTTTGAAAAATTAAAACGACGCTAGAGCCTTCTAATATGATCCATCAGACGCGCATTTTGACGGCGAATCGAATGGTGAAAAGCGCGATCCGATATCTCTAACCGTTTCCGAGATATTTGAGGTTAAAGTTTTGAAGATGAAAATCGCCGCTAGAGCCTTTTCGTATAGTCCATCAGAAGCGCATTTTATCGGGGAATCGAACGCAGAAAACCGGAAGTCGATATCTCTAACCGTTCTCGAGATATTCGCAAAAATGTGTAAAAATCGTTAAAATTCCTTATTTTTCGACCTAAAATTCTTAATTTGCGAGCGAACTACCGTTCCGATTCGGTTCTAGCGGCGTCCAGCGTGTTCCCCTGGTCGCGCCGGATCTTTTGAGACCAAGCAGAACGCCCTAGCTACTGCCGTTCCGGAGTTATGTTGAAAGACGAAAAAAACACGGCGTTTTTGGGCTATTATTACCCAGGCACATATACCTGCTATTCGGGCAGAACGAAGGCACCGCAACCCTAACGTATTATATACTGTCGGACGCGTATTTCGACGAGGATTCCATATTTGAAAGCGCCGTGGCGCTAGCGGTCTCCGTTCCGGAGATATTGGCAAAAAACCGGAATTTTGATGGAAAATTTAAGCAAAAATCGCTGAAAAATAGCCTAAACGTCGAGATAGCCCAACATATTATGGTCAAAAGAAGCGTCTCCTCGAGCGGAATCGAACGGGCGCGCGGCGTCCTCTAGCTATTACGTTCTCGAGATATGGGCGTTCAAAGTTTGAAACTTGAAAACGACCGCAAGGTGACCTCTAGAAGCGCCTTCCGACGGGGAATCGAATGGCGAGGAGCGCGCTTCGATATCTCTACCCGTTTCCGAGATATTTGAGGGCAAAGTTTTGAAAATTAAAACGACGCTAGAGCTTCTAATATGATCCATCAGACGCGCATTTTGACGGCGAATCGAATGGTGAAAAGCGCGATCCGATATCTCTAACCGTTTCCGAGATATTTGAGGTTAAAGTTTTGAAGATGAAAATCGCCGCTAGAGCCTTTTCGTATAGTCCATCAGAAGCGCCATTTTATCGGGGAATCGACGACCAGAAAACCGGAAGTCGATATCTCTAACCGTCTCGAGATTTCGCAAAAATGTGTAAAAATCGTTAAAATTCCTTTTTTCGACCTAAAATTCTTAATTTGCGAGCGAACTACCGTTCGATTCGGTTCTAGCGGCGTCCAGCGTGTTCCCCTGGTCGCGCCGGATCTTTTGAGACAAGCAGAACGCCCTAGCTATGCCGTTCCGGAGTTATGTTGAAAAGACGAAAAAAACACGCGTTTCTTGGCCTATTTATTACCCAGGCACATATACCTCTATTTCGGGCAGAACGAAGGCACGCAACCCTAACGTATTATATACTGTCGGACGCGTATTTCCGACGAGGATTCCATATTTGAAAGGCGCGTGGCGCTAGCGGTCTCCGTTCCGGAGATATGGCAAAAAACCGGATTTTGATGGAAATTAAGCAAAAATCGCTGAAAAATAGCCTAACGTCGAGATAGGCCCAACATATTTAATAGTCAAGAAGCGTCTCCTCGAGCGGAATCGACGGGGCCGCGCGCGTCCTCTAGCTATTACGTCCTGAGATATGGGCGTTCAAAGTTTGAAACTTGAAAACGACGCAAGGTGACCTCTAGAAGCGCCTTCCCGACGGGGAATCGAATGCCGAGGAGCGCGCTTCGATATCTCTACCCGTTTCCGAGATATTTGAGGTCAAAGTTTTGAAAAATTAAAACGACGCTAGAGCCTTCTAATATGATCCATCGAGACGCGCAATTTGACGACGAATCGATGGTGAAAAGCGCGATTCCGATATTCTACCGTTTCCGAGATATTTGAGGTTAAGTTTTGAAGATGAAAATTCGCCGCTAGAGCCTTTTCGTATAGTCCACAGAAGCGCATTTTATCGGGGAATCGAACGCAGAAAACGGAATCGATATCTCTAACCGTTCTCGAGATATTCGCAAAATGTGTAAAAATCGTTAAAATTCCTTATTTTTCGACCTAAAATTCTTAATTTGCGAGCGAACTACGTTCCGATTCGGTTCTAGCGGCGGTCCAGCGTGTTCCCCTGGTCGCGCGGATCTTTTGAGACCAAAGCAGAACGCCCTAGCTACTGCCGTTCCGGAGTTATGTTGAAAAGACGAAAAAAACACGCGTTTCTTGGGCCTATTTATTACCCAGGCACATATACCTGCTATTTCGGGCAGAACGAAGCACCCAACCCTAAAAGTATTAATATACTGTCGGACGCGTATTTCGACGAGGATGCCATATTTGAAGCGCCGTGGCCGCTAGCGGTCTCCGTTCGGGAGATATGGGCAAAAACCGGAATTTTGATGGAAAATTTAAGCAAAAATCGCTGAAAATAGCCTAAACGTCGAGAAGCCCAACATATTATAGGTCAAAAGAAGCGTCTCCTCGAGCGGAATCGAACGGCGCCGCGCGCGTCCCTCTAGCTATTACCGTTCTCGAGATATGGGCGTTCAAAGTTTGAAACTTGAAAACGACCGCAAGGTGACCTCTAGAAGCGCCTTCCGACGGGGAATCGAATGCCGAGGAGCGCGCTTCGATATCTCTACCGTTTCGAGGATATTTGAGGTCAAAGTTTTGAAAAATTAAAACGACGCTAGACCTTCTAATATGATCCATCAGACGCGCAATTTGACGACGAATCGAATGGTGAAAAAGCGCGATCGATATTTCTAACGTTTCCGAGATATTTTGAGGTTAAAGTTTTGAAGATGAAAATCGCCGCTAGAGCTTTTCGTATAGTCCATCAGAAGCGCATTTTATCGGGGAATCGAACGCAGAAAACCGGAAGTCGATATCTCTAACGTTCTCGAGATATCGCAAAATGTGTAAAATCGTTAAAATTCCTTATTTTTCGACCTAAAATTCTTAATTTGCGAGCGAACTACCGTTCCGATTCGGTTCTAGCGGCGTCCAGCGTGTTCCCCTGGTCGCGCCGGATCTTTTGAGACCAAGCAGAACGCCCTAGCTACTGCCGTTCCGGAGTTATGTTGAAAAGACGAAAAAAACACGCGTTTCTTGGGCCTATTTATTACCAGGCAATATACTGCTATTTCGGGCAGAACGAAGGCACCGCAACCCTAAGTATTTATATACTGTCGGACGCGTATTTCGACGAGGATGCATATTGAAAGCGGCCGTGGCGCTAGCGGTCTCCGTTCCGGAGATATGGGCAAAAACCGGAATTTTGATGGAAAATTTAAGCAAAAATCGCTGAAAAATAGCCTAAACGTCGAGATAGCCCAACATATTATAGGTCAAAAGAAGCGTCTCCTCGAGCGGAATCGAACGGCGCCGCGCGCGTCCCTCTAGCTATTACCGTTCTCGAGATATGGGCGTTCAAAGTTTGAAACTTGAAAACGACCGCAAGGTGACCTCTAGAAGCGCCTTCCGACGGGGAATCGAATGGCGAGGAGCGCGCTTCGATATCTCTACCCGTTTCGAGATATTTGAGGTCAAATTTTTGAAAAATTAAAACGACGCTAGAGCCTTCTAATATGATCCATCAGACGCGCATTTGACGGCGAATCGAATGGTGAAAAGCGCGATCCGATATCTCTAACCGTTTCCGAGATATTTGAGGTTAAGTTTTTGAAGATGAAAATCGCCGCTAGAGCCTTTTCGTATAGTACATCAGAAGCGCATTTTATCGGGGAATCGAACGCAGAAAACCGGAAGTCGATATCTCTAACCGTTCTCGAGATATTCGCAAAAATGTGTAAAAACCGTTAAAATTCCTTATTTTTCGACCTAAAATTCTTAATTTGCGAGCGAACTACCGTTCCGATTCGGTTCTAGCGGCGTCCAGCGTGTTCCCCTGGTCGGCGGATTTTTGAGACCAAGCAGAACGCCTAGCTACTGCCGTTCCGGAGTTATGTTGAAAAGACGAAAAAAACACGCGTTTCTTGGGCCTATTTATTAACTCAGGCACATATACCTGCTATTTCGGGCAGAACGAAGGCACCGCAACCCTAACGTATTATATACTGTCGGACGCGTATTTCGACGAGGATTCCATATTTGAAAGCGCCGTGGCGCTAGCGGTCTCCGTTCCGGAGATATTGGCAAAAAACCGGAATTTTGATGGAAAATTTAAGCAAAAATCGCTGAAAAATAGCCTAAACGTCGAGATAGCCCCAACATATTATAGGTCAAAAGAAGCGTCTCCTCGAGCGGAATCGACGGGCGCCGCGCGCGTCTTCTTAGCTATTACCGTTCTCGAGATATGGGCGTTCAAAGTTTGAAACTTGAAAACGACGCAAGGTGACCTCTAGAAGCGCCTTCCGACGGGGAACGAATGGCGAGGAGCGCGCTTCGATATCTCTACCCGTTCCGAGATATTTGAAGTCAAGTTTTGAAAAATTAAAACGACGCTAGAGCCTTCTAATATGATCCATCAGACGCGCATTTTGGACGGCGAATCGAATGGTGAAAAGCGCGATCCGATATCTCTAACCGTTTCGAGATATTTGAGGTTAAAGTTTGAAGATAAAATCGCCGCTAGAGCCTTTTCGTATAGTCCATCAGAAGCGCATTTTATCGGGGATCGAAGCAGAAACCGGAAGTCGATAATCTCTAACCGTTCTCGAGATATTCGCAAAAAATGTGTAAAAATCAGTTAAATTCCTTATTTTTCAACCTAAAATTCTTAATTTGCGAGCGAAACTACCGTTCCGATTGGTTCTACGGCGTCAGTCGATGTTTCCCCTGGTCCGCCCGAATCTTTTGAGACCAAGCAGAAAGCGCCTAGCTACTGCCGTTCCGGAGTTATGTTGAAAGACGAAAAAAACGCGTTTCTTGGCCTTATTTATTACCCAGGACATATACCGCTATTGTCGGCAGAGAACGAAGCACCGAAACCTAACGTATTATACTACTGATCGGACGCGTATTTCGACGAGGATTCCAATTTGAAAGCGCCGTGGCGCTAGCGTCTCCGTTCCGGAGATATGGGCAAAAAACGGAATTTGATGGAAAATTTAAGCAAAAATCGCTGAAAAATACGCCTAAACGTCGAGATAGCCCTACATATTATAGGTCAAAGAAGCGTTCTCCTCGAGCGGAATCGAAGGCGGCCGCGCGCGTCCCTCTAGCTATTACCGTTCTCGAGATATGGGCGTTCAAAAGTTTGAAACTTGAAAACGACCGAAGGTGACCCTTAGAAGCGCCTTCCGACGGGGAATCGAATGGCGAGAGCGCGCTCGATATCTCTACCCGTTTCCGAGATATTTGAGGTCAAAGTTTGAAAAAATTAAAACGGTCGCCAGACCTTCTAATTGAGTCCAGTCAGACGCGCATCTGACGCGAATCGAATGGTGAAAAGGACGACCGATATCTCTAACCCGTTTCCGAGATATTTGGAGGTTAAAGTTTTGAAGATGAAAATCGCCGCAGACCTTTTCGTATAGTCCATCAGAGCGCATTTTATGGGAGATCGAACGCAGAAACCGGAAGTCGATATCTCTAACGTTCTCCGAGATATTCGCAAAAATGTGTAAAATCGTGTAAAATCCTTTTTTTTCCGACTAAAATTCTTAAATTGCGAGAGAACTACCGTTCGATTCGGTTCTAGCGGCGTCCAGCGTGTTCCCCTGGTCGCGCCGGACTTTTTGAGACCAAGCAGAACGCCCTAGATACTGCCGTTCGGAGTTATGTTGAAAGACGAAAAACAAAGCGTTTCTTGGGGCCTATTTATACCCAGGCACATAACACTGCTATTCGGCAGAACGAAGCACGAACCCTAAGATTATATACCTTCGGACGCGTATTTCGACGAGGATTCCATATTTGAAAGCGCCGTGGCGCTAGGGTCTCCGTTCCGGAATATGGAAAAAACCGAATTTTGATGGAAATTTAAAGCAAATCGCTGAAAAATAGCTAAACGTCGAGATAGCCCAAACATATTATAGTCAAAAGAAGCGTCTCGCGAGCGAATCGAACGCGCCGCGCGCGTCCTTCTAGCTATTACGGTCTCAGATATGGGCGTTCAAATGTTGAAACTTGAAACGACCGCAAGGTGACCTCCTAGAAGCGCCTTCCGACGGGAATCGAATGGGAGGAGCCGCTTCGATATTCTACCCGTTCCGAGGATATTTGAGGGCAAAGTTTTGAAAAATTAAAACGACGCTAGAGCTTCTAATATGATCCATCAGACGCGCATTTTGACGGCGAATCGAATGGTGAAAGCGCGATCCGAATCTCTAACGTTCCGAGATAGATTGAGGTTAAGTTTTGAAGATGAAAATCGCCCTAGAGCCTTTCGTATAGTCCATCAGAGCGCATTTTATCGGGAATCGAACGCAGAAAACCGGAAGTCGATATCTCTACCGTTCTCGAGAATATTCCAAAATGTGTAAAAATCGCTTAAATTCCTTATTTTTCGACTAAATTCTTAATTTGGAGGACTACCTTCCGATAGGTTTAGCGCGTCCAAGCGTTCCCCGGGCGGCCGGTCTTTGAGGACAAGCAACGCTAGCTACTGCGTTCCGGAGTATGTTGAAAGACGAAAAAACACGCGTTCTTGGGCTATTTATACCCAGGCACATATACCTGCTATTGGGCGAACGAAGGCACGCACCGTAACTATTATACTTGTGACGCGTATTTCACGAGTTCCTATTTGAAAGGCGTGGCGCTAGCGTCTCCGTTCCGGAATATGGGCAAAACGAATTTTGAAGGAAATTTAAGAAATGCTGAAAAATAGCTAAACGTGAGATAGCCAACATATTATAGGTCGAAAGAAGCGTCTCTCGAGCGAATCGAACGGCGCGCCGCGCCTTCGCTATTAACGTTCTCGGATATGGGCGTTCAAAGTGGAAACTTGAAAACACCGCCAAGTGACTTAGAAGCGCTTCAACGGGAAAAGAATGCGAGGAGGCGCTTCGTACTTAACGTTTCGAGATATTGAGGTCAAAGTTTTGAAAAATTAAAACGAACCAGGCTTCTAAATGATCCTACGCGCAATGCTGGAAACCGATGGTGAAAGCGCGTCCGATATTTCTAACCGGTTCGAGATATTGAGGTTAAGTTTGAAGATGAAATCCCGCAGAGCCTTTTCGTATAGTCATAGAAGCGGCATTATCGGGGTCGAACGCAGAAACAGAAGTCGATATCTCTAAGTTCTCGAGATATTCGCAATGTGTAAAATCGTTAATTCTTATTTTCGACTAAATCTTATTTGCGAGCGACGAACTACGTCCGATTAGAGGCGTCGCGTTCCCACTGTCGCGCGGATCTTTGAGCAAGCAGAACCCTAGCTATGCGTCCGAGTTATGTTGAAAAGGAAAAAACAGTTTCTTGGGCTATTTATTACAGGCCATAATACCTGCTATTTCGGACAGACGAAGGCAACGCACTAAAGTATTATATCTGTCGGACGCGGAATTCGAGGTGCATATTGAAAGAGCGTGGGTAGCGGTCTCGTTCCGGGAGAATGGGCAAAAAACGAATTTTGAAGGAAATTTAGCAAAATGCTGTGCTAAAAGTCGAGATAGCCCACATATTTAGGTAAAAGAAGCGTTCTCGAGCGGATCGACGGCGCCCGCGCGTCTAGCTATAAGTCTCGAGATTGGCGTTAAAGTTTGAAACTGAAACGAACGCAGGTGATCTAGAAGCCTTCCGACGGGAATCGAATGGCGAGGAGCGCGCTTCGATATCTTACGTTCCGGATATTTGAGTCAAAGGTTTTGAAAATTAAAGACGCTAAGCCTTCTAATATGATCTCAGACCGCATTTTGACGGCGAATGATGGTGAAAGCGCATCCGATTTCTAACGTTTCGAGATATTGAGGTAAAGTTTGAAGATAAATCGCCGCAGAGTTTTCGTATGAATCAAGGCATTTGATCGGGGATGAACGCAGAAAACGGAGTCGATATCTCTAACGTTTCGAGATATTCAAAATGTGTAAAACGTTAAATTCTTATTTTTTCGACTAAAATTCTTAATTTGCGAGCGAACCGTTCGATTCGGTTTTAGCGCGTAGCGTGTTCCTGGTCGGCCGGAATCTTGAACCAGCAGAGCCCTACTACTCGAGTTCCCGAGATATGTTGAAAGACGAAAAAACGGTTCTTGGGCCTATTATTACAGGACATTACCTGCTATTTCGGGAGAACGAAGGCACCGCACCTACGTTTATATACGTGACGCGTTTCAGAGGATGCATATTTGAGCGCGGGGCGCTAGCGGGCTCGTCCGGGATATGGGAAAACGGAAATTTGATGGAATTTAAGCAAATCGCTGAAAAAAATAGCTAAACGTCGAGATAGCCATTTATGCAAAAGAGCGTTCTGAGCGGATCGAACGGCGCCCGCGCGTCCCTAGTATACGTTCTAGAGTAAGGGCGTTCAAAGTTTGAAATTGAAAACCGCAGGTGACTATAGAACGCCTTCGACGGGAATCGATGGCGGAGGGTTGATATCTTACCCGTTTCCAGATATTTGAGGTCAAAAGTTTTGAAAATTAAAAACGAGAGGTTCTATAATCACAACGGCATTGCGGCGAATCGAATGGTGAAAGGGAATCGATATTCTAACCGTTCCGAGATATTGAGGTTAAAATTTGAGAGAAAATCGCTAGACTTTGTATAGTCTCAGAAGCGATTTTATCGGAATCAACGAGAACGGAGTCGATATTCTCGTTCGAGATATTCGAAAAATGTGTAAAAGTTAAATCTTATTTTCGACTAAAATCTTAATTTGCGGCGAACTACCGTTACGATTCGTTCTAGCGCTCCACCGTGTTCCCTGTCGCGCCGGATCTTGAGACCAGCAGAAGCCTGCTACTGCGTCCGGATTAGTTGAAAGACGAAAACACCGTTTCTCGGCTATTTATTACCCGGCACATATACTGCATCGGGCAGAACGAAGGACGCAACCTAACGTATTATATACTGTCGGACGCGTATTCGACGAGGATTCCATATTTGAAACGCGTGGCGCTAGCGGTTCCGTTCGGAGTATTGGCAAAAAACGGAATTTTGATGGAAAATTTTAAGCAAAATCGCTGAAAATAGCTAAACGTGAGATAGCAACATATTATGTAAAAAGAAGCGTTCTCGAGCGGAATCGAACGCGCCGCGCGCGATCTTCTATACTATACGTTTCTCGAGATATGGGTCAGTTTTGAAACTGAAAACGACCGCAAGTGAATCTAGAAGCGCTTCGAGGGAATGAAGGCGAGGAGCGCGCTTCGATATTCTACCCGTTCGAGATTTTGAGGGCAAAGTTTTGAAAATTAAAACGAGCTAGAGCTTCTAATATGATCCATAAGACGCCAATTTTGACGGCGAATCGATCGTGAAAAGGGATCGATATCTCAACCGTTTTCGAGATATTTGGGTTAAAATTTTGAAGATGAATAATCGCCGTAGAGCTTTTCGTATAGTCATCAGAAGCGCATTTTATGGGGAATTCGAACGCAGAAAACCGGACAGTCGATATCTAACCGTTTCGAGATATTCGCAAAAATGTGTAAAAATCGTTAAAATTTCTTATTTTTCGACTAAAATTCTTATTTGGCGAGCGGAGTACGTTCGATTCGTTTTAGCGGCAGTCCAGCGTGTTCCTGGTTCGCGCCGGATCTTTTGGACAAGCAGAACGCGTAGCTATGCGTTCGGAGTTATGTTGAAAAGACGAAAAAAACCGCGTTTCTTGGGCTATTATTACGCAGGCAAATATACTGCTATTTCGGAAGAAGAAGGCCGAACCTAAGTATTATATGTCGGACGCGTATTCGAACGAGGATTCCCATATTTGAAAGCGACGTGGGGTAGCGGTCTCGTTCCGGAGATATGGGAAAAAACGCTTTGATGGAAAATTTAAGCAAATCGCTGACAAATAGCCTAAACGTCGAGATAGCCACATATTAGTAGGTAAAGAGCGTCTGCCGTCGAGGGAATAGAAGGGCGGCGGTCTCTAGCTATTACGTTTGAGTATGGTGCGTCAAAGTTTGAACTTGAAAACGACCGAAGGTGACATCTAGAGCGTTCCGACGGGGAATGAATGAGGCGAGGACGGCTTCGATATTCTACAGTGTCGAGATATTTGAGGTCAAAGTTTGAAAAATTAAAAACGACGGCTGAGCTTCTATGACATAGACGCGCATTTACGGCAATCGAATGGTGAAAGCGCGATCCGAATCTCTAAACCGTTCGAGTAATGCAGGTTAAGTTTTGAAGATGAAAACGCGCTAGAGCTTTTCGTATGTTCATAAAGCGCATTTTATGGGGAATCGACGCAGAACCGGAAGTCGAGGTTATCTCTACCGTTCTCGAGATATTCGCAAAATGTGTAAAAATGTTAAATTTTATTTTTTGCGACTAAAATTTTTTGCGAGCGAATACTTTTCGATTCGGTTCTAATGAGGCGTCAAGCGTGTTCCCCTGGTGAGCCGGATTTTTGATGAAAGCGAACGCCTATAACTGCGTTCTGGAGTTATGGTTAAACGAAAAAACACGCGTTTCTTGGGCTCTTTATTACAGGCACATATAGCTGCTATTGTCGGGCAGAACGAAGCACGAACCCAAGTATTATTACTGTCGGCGCGTATTGACGAGGATTCATATTTTGACAGCGCCGTGGCGCTAGCGGTTTCCGTCCGGAGATATGGCAAAAACCGGATTTTGTGAAATTTAGCAAAATTGGTGAAAAATAGATAAACGTCGAGATAGCGACTGATTTATAAAGAAGCGTTCCTCGAGGGAATGAACGGCGCGCGCGGTCCTCTAGTATTCCGTTCTCGAGATATGGGGCGTTCAAAAGTTTTGAAACTTGAAAACGACCGCGAGGTGACGCTTTAGAAGCGCTTCCGAACAGGGGAATCGAGCGGGGAAGGAGCGGCTTTCGATATTCTACGTGTTCCGAATATTTGAGGTCAAAGTTTGAAAATTTAAACGAGCTAGAGCTTTCTAATATGGATCATCAGACGCCGCATTTGAGGGATCGAATGGTGAAAGCGCGATCGGATATCTCTAACCGTTTCGAGATATTTTAGGTTAGTTTGAAGATGAATCGCCGCTAGAGCCTTTTCGTATAGTAATAGAAGCGGATTTATGGCAGGGAATCGAACGCAGAAAGCGAGTCGATATCTTAACATTCTCGAGATATTCGAAAAAATGTGGTAAGTTAAATTACTTATTTCGACTAAAATTCTTAATTTTGCGAGGAATAACCGTTTTCGATCGTTCTACGCGTCCACGTGTCGCTGGTCGCGCCGGATTTTTTGGCGACCAAAGCAGAAAGCCTAGTATGCGTTCCGAGTTATTGAAAAGACGAAAAAACCACGTTTTTGGGCCTATTATTACCACTATAACTGCTATTTTGGGAGAAAAGGCCGCACCAAGTATTATATACTGTCGGACCGCGTATTTCGAACGAGGATTCCATATTTTGAAAGGCGTGGGCCGGGTCTCCGTTCCGGAGATATGGGCACAACCGGATTTTGATGGAAATTTAAAGCAAAATCGTGAATCGCTAAAGTGAGATAGCCTACTATTATAGGTTCAAAGAACGCGTCTCCTCGAGAGGAATCGACGGGCGGGCGGTCCTCTGCTATACGTTCTCGAGATATGGGAGTTCAAAGTTTGAAACTTAAAACGGACCGCAGGTGACGCTCTAGAAGGCTTCAGACGGGGAAATGGAATGGGAGGAGCGGCGCTTGATATTCTACCGTTTCGAGATATTTGAGGTTTCACGTTTTTGAAAATTAAAAGCCGTCTAGAGCTTAATATGATGCCTAGACGGCATTTTGAGGCGATCGAATGGTGAAAAGCGATCGATATTCTAACCGTTTGAGTTTTGGGGTTAAAGTTTTGAAGATGAAATGGCTAGAGCTTTTTCGTATAGTCAGTCAGAAGCGCATTATCGGGAATAGAACGGCAGAAACGGAAGTTCGATATCTCTAATCCGTTTCGAGATATTCGAAATGGTAAAATCGTTAATTCTTATTTTTCGACTAAAATTCTAATTTGCGAAGCGAATACGTTCCGAGTTCGGTTTAGGGAGTCAGCGGTGTTCCCCTGGTCTCGGTCGGATCTTTTGAGACCAGCGAGCAGCTACTGACGTTTCCGGAGTTAATGTTGAAAAGAGAAAAAAACGCGTTTCTTGGGCTATTTATTACAGGACATATACATGCTTTTGGGGCAGAACGAGGCACCGAATTAACGTATTTTAATGTCGACGCGTATTTCGACGAGGATTCATCTTGAAAGCGCGTGGCGCTAGCGTCTCCGTTGGAGATACTTGGAAAAAACGGAATTTGATGGAATTTAGCAAAATGTGAAAAATGCCGTACGTGAATAGCCCAACTATAGGTCAGACGCGTCTCCTCGGCGATGAACGGCGCGCGCGGTCTTCTAGCTTTAGTTCTCGAGATAGGGCGTTCAAGTTTGAACTTGAACGACGAAGGTGACTCTAAGCGCCTCTCGAGTGGAATAGATGGCGAGGAGCGCGCTTCGATATCTTACCGTTTCCGGATATTTGGGGAGTTTTGAAAAATTAAAAGAGCAGAGGCTTCTAATATGATCCATTCAGACGCGCATTTTGACGGCGAATCGATGTGAGAAGCGCGATCCGATATCTCTAACGTTTGAGATATTTAGGTAAGTTTTGAAGATGAAAATCGCCGCTAGAGGTTTTCGTGATAGTCCATAAAGCGCATTTTATCGGGGAATCGAACGCGAAACGGGTGATAATCTCTAACGTTATCGAGATTTGAAAGAATGTGTTAAAAATGTTAAATTCCTTATTTTTCGAGCATAAATTATTAATTGGAGCGAATACCGTTCGGAGTTCGGTTCTAGGGGTCAGGTGTTCCCCTGGTCGGGCCGATCTTTTGAGACAAGCAGAACGCCTAGCTATCGTTCCGAGTATGTTTGAAAAGGACGAAAAACACGTTTTTTGGCCTATTTATTACCGGCACATAGTACTGCTATTTCGGGCAGACGAAAGCACCGCACCCTAAACGTATTATATACTGTGGCGGAGCGTATTTCGACGAGGATTCCATATTGAAAGCGCGTGGGTAGCGGTCTCGTTCGGAGATATGGCAAAAACGGATTTTGGATGGAAATTTAAGCAAATCGCTGAAAAATAGCCTATAACGTCGAGGCTAGCCAACATATTATGGTAAAAGAAGCGTCTCTCGGAGCGAATCGACGGCGGCGAGCGCGTCTCTAGTATTACCTTCTCGAGAATATGGGCGTTCAAGTGTTGAAATGTGAAGAGACCGAAGGTGCTCTTAGAGCGCCTTTTCGAGGGAATCGATGCGAGGAGCGCGCTTCGATATCTCTACCGTTACGAGATATTTGAGGTCAAAGTTTTGAAGAAAATTAAAACGACCTAGAGTTTAATTGAATCATCGACGCGCATTTGACTGACGTCGATGGTGAAGCGGATCCGATATTTTAACCGTTTCGAGATATTTGAGGTTAAGTTTTGAGAGATGAAAATCGCGCGAGAGTTTTCGTATAGTATCAGAGCGCATTTTTGGGGAAATCGAACGCAGAAACAGAAGTCCGATATCTCTAACCGTTCTCTGAGAATATTCGCAAAATGTGTAAAAATCGTTAAAATTCTTATTTTTCGATAAATTCTATTTGCGAGCGAATAACGTTCAGATTCGGTTTCTAGCGGGTCAGCGTGTTCCCTGGTCGCGGCGGATTTTTGAGACAACAGAAGCCTAGGCTACTGCGTTCCGGAGTTTGTTGAAAGACGAAAAAAAGCGCGTTTCTTGGGCTATTTATTATAGCATATAACCTGCTATTCGGGGCAGAACGCAGGCAGAACTAAGTATCTATATGTGGACGCGTATTTCGACGAGGATGCATATTTGAGGCGTGGGCTGCGGTTCGTTCGGGATATGGGCAAAAACCCGGATTTTGATGGAAATTTAGCAAAATGTGAACAATAGCAAACGTCGAGATGCCAAACATATTATAGGTAAAGAAGCGTTCCTGAGCGAATCGAACGGCGCGCGCGCTTCCCTCTAGCTATACGTTCTCGAGATATGGCGTTCAAAGTTTGACTGAAAACGCCGCAAGTGCTCTAGAAGGCTTCCGAGGGGAATCGAATGGCGAGGAAGCGGCTTCGATATTCTACGTTTCGGTATTGAGGTCAAGTTTTGAAAATAAAACGACGCTAGAGCCTTCTATATGATCATCGAGCGCGATTTTGACGGGATCGAAGGTGAAAGGGATCCGATAATTAACAGTTTCCGAGATATTTTGAGGTTAATAGTTTTTGAAATGAAATGCGTTTTAGAGCTTTCGTATAGCAATAGAGCGCATTTTATCGGGGAATCGACGGCCAGAAAAACGGAAGTGATATTTCTAACCGTTCTCGAGATATTCGAAAATGTGTAAAACGTTAGATTCTTCTTTTTCGACTAAAATTATTAATTTGGAGCGATACGTTCGATTCGGTTCTAGGGGTCCAGGTGTTCTGTCGGTGCCGGATTTTTGAGACAGCAGAACGCCTAGCTACTTGGTTCGGAGTTAATGTTGAAAGAGAAAAAACACGGCGGGTTTCATGGCTATTTATTCACCCAGGCACATAACATGCTATTTCGGGCAGACAGAAGGCAGAACCCTTAAAAGTATTTATATGTGGACGCGTTTTGACGAGAGGATTCCAGTATTTGAAGCGCCGTGGGGCGTAGCGGTCTCCGTTGGGAGATATTGGCAAAAACGGATTTTGATGGAAAATTAAGCAAAATGCTGAAAAATAGCTAACGTCGAGATAGCCCATTTATAGGTCAAAGAAGCGTCTCTCGAGCGGATCAACGGCGCGCGCGCGTCCTTCTAGCTATAGTTTCGAGATATTGGGCGTTCAAGTTTGAAATGAAAACGACCGCAAGGTGACTCTAGAGGCTTCGACGGGATCGGAATGGCGAGGAGGCGCTTGATTCTTACCGTTTCCGGAATTTTTGGGTCAAAAGTTTGAAAAATTAAAACGACGCTAGAGCCTTCTAATATGATCTAGACGCGGCATTTTGAAGGCGATGAATGGTGAAAGGCGATCCGATATCTTAACGTTTTCCGAGATATTGAGGTTAAAGTTTTGAGATGAAAATGCCGCTAGAGCTTTTCGAATATAGTCATCAGAAGCGCATTTTATCGGGGAAGTGAAGAGAACCGGAGTGATATCTTAACCGTTATGGAGATTTCAAAAGATGTGTAAAAATCGTTAAATTCCTATTTTTCGACATAAAATTCTTATTTGCGAGGATACCGTTCGATTTGCGGTTCTAGGCGTCAGCGTGTTTCCCTGGTCGGCGGATCTTTTGAGACAAGCAGAAGGCCTAGCTCTGGTTCGGGATTATGTTGAAAAGACAAAAAAACGCGTTTTTTGGCTATTTATTACCAGGCAATATACCTGCTATTTCGGGCAGAAGAAGGCACGCACTAACGTATTATATATCTGTGGAACGGTATTTCGACGAGGTTCATATTTGAAGCGCCGGGCGCTAGCGGTCTCCGTCGGAGATTGCAAAAAACGGAATTTTGATGGAAAATTTTACAAAATGCTGAATAGCTAAAGTGAGATGGAAATTTTATGGGTCAAAGAAGGTCTCCTTCGAGCGAAAATGAACGGCGGGGCGGACGGCGTCTCTATGCTATTCGTTCTCGAGAATGGTCAAGTTGAAACTGAAAATGCGACTGGCAAGGTGACTAGAAGCGCTTCCGAGGGGAATCGAATGCGAGGAGCGCGCTTGATATTCTACCGTTTCCGAGATATTTGCGGTCAAAGTTTGAAAATAAAAAAGCTAGAGATTCTAATATGTCATCAGAGCGCATTTTTGACGGCGAATCGAATGGTGAAAAGCGCGATCGTATCTCTACCGTTTCGAGATTTTGGTTAAAGTTTTGAGAATGAAATGCGGTAGAGCTTTCGTATAGTCTCGAAGCGCATTTTATCGGGGATCGAACGAGAAACGAACGATTCTGCTAAGAGACGTTCTCGGGATATTGAAAAATGTGTAACTCGTAAATTCTGTATTTTTCGACTAAATTTTAATTTGCGAGGAACTACGTTCCGATTCGGTTCTAAGCGGGGTCAGCGTGTTCCCTGGTCGGGCCGGATTTTTTGAGACCAGAGAACGCCCTAGTACTGCGTTCCGGAGTTATGTTGAAAAAGACGAAAAAACGCGTTTCGCTTGGCTATTTTTACCAGGAATATACTGCTATATCGGGCAGAGGGCACGACCTAAGTATTATATACGTGGACGGTATTTCGACGAGATTTCCATGATTTAGCGCCGTGGCGCTAGGGGTCTCGTTGGAGATATTGGCAAAAAGGATTTTGATGGAAATTTAAGCAAAAATCGATGAACAAATAGCCTAAACGTCGAGATAGCCCAACATATTATAGGTAAAGAAGCGTCTCTGAGCGGAATGAACGGGGCCGCGCGGTCTTCTAGTATTACGTTCTCGAGATTATGGGTTATGTTTGAAAACTTGAAACGACGCAAGTGACTCTAGAGCGCCTCGACGGGATCGACATGGCGAGGAGCGCGCTCGATATCTTCTACCGTTTTTCGAGATATTTGAGGTCAAGGTTTGAAAAATTATAAACGACGCTAGAGCCTTCTAATATGGGGATTCTAAACGCGATTTTGAGGGAATGAATGGGAAAAGCGCGATCGATATTCTAACGTTTCGAGAGATTTGAGGTTAAGTTGAAGATGAAATCGCGCGAGTTTCGTAATCCTCAAAAGCGCATTTATCGGGATCGAGCAGAAAACCGGAAGTAGATATTCTAACGTTTTTCGGATATTCGCAAAATGTGTAAAAATGTTAATTCCTTATTTTTCGATAAATTCTTAATTTGCGAGGACTCCGTTCCGATTGTTCTAGCGGATCCAGGTGTTCCCTTGGTGGCCGGTTTTTGAGACGCAAGCAGAAGCCTGCTACTGCCGTTCCGGAGTTATATGTAAGGAACCGAAAAAAACACGGTTTCTTTGGCTATTTATTACCAGGACATATAACTGCTATTCGGGCAGAACGAGGACGCAACCCTAAGTATTATAATTGTCGGACGCGTATGTTGAACAGCGGATTTCCATATTTGAAAGCGCCGTGGGCTAAGCGGTCTCGTTCGGAGCATGGAAAAACCGTTTGATGGAAATTTATAGCAAAATGCTGAAAAAATAGCTAAGTCGAAGATAGGCCAATTTATAGGTAAAAGAAGCGTCTCTCGAGGGAATCGAACGGCGCGCGCGCGTCCTTAGCTATTAGGTTGAGATATGGGCGTTCCAACAGTTTGAAACTTGGAAACACGAAGGATGACCTCTAGAAGCGCTTTCGACGGGGAATCGACTCGAGGAGCGTTCGTATCTACCGTTAGAGATATGGTTGAGTTGTCAAAGTTTGAAAAATTAAAATGTAGCTAGAGCCTTCTAATATGATCATCAGACGCGCATTTTGACGGCGTGATTGGGAAAAGCGCGATCGATATTTCTAACCGTTGCGAGATATTGAGGTTGAAGTTTTGAAGATGAAATCGGTATGAGCTTTTCGTATAGTCTCAGAGCGCATTTTATCGGTGGAATCGAACACGCAGAAAAGGAAGTGATATTTAACGTTTCGAGATATTCGAAAAATGTGTAATAAATCGTTACAATTTTCTTTTTGACCTAAAATTCTTAATTTGCGGGAACTACCGTTCCGATTCGGTTTAGCGGCGTCAGCGTGTTCCTCTAGGTCGGCCGGATTTTTTGAGACAGCGACGCCCTAGCTATGCGTTGGAGTTATGTTTGAAAGAGAAAAACAGCGTTTCTTGGTCCTTTATTACCAGGCAGATATACTGCTATTTCGGGCAGAAGGAAGGTACGCACCTAAGTCGAATTATAAATCGTGGACGGTAATTTCGAGAGGATTCCATATTTGAAAGCGCGGTGGCGTACGTCTCGTTGGATATGGGGCAAAACGGAATTTTGAATGAGAAGATGTTAAGCAAAATGCTTGAAAATAGCTAAGTCGAATAGCCCAACATATTATAAGTCAAAAGAAGCGTCTCTCGAGCGGAATGCGGCGCCGCGCGGTTCCCTTAGTATTACGGTTCTCGAGATTGGGCGTTCAGTTTGAAACTTGAAAACGACGAAGGGTGACTCAGAAGCCTTCGAACGGGGAAGTGAATGGCGAGGAGCGGCTTCGATATCTTTACCGTTCGAGATTTTGAGGTAAAGTTTTGAAAAAATTAAAAGGGACGCTAGAGCTTCTATATGATCATCAGACGCGCATTTTGACGACGAATCGACTGGTGCAAGCGGACGATATCTCTAAAACCGTTTCCGAGATATTTGGGTTCAATTATTTGAAGATGAAAATGCGCTAGAGCCTTTTGATAGCCATCCAGAAGCGGCATTTTATCGGGGAAGACGGCAGAAAACGGAAGTCGATACTAACGTTCTCGAGATGTTCAGCAAAAATGTGTAAAAAATCGTTAAAATTCCTTTTTTTCGACTAAAATTTTATTTGCGATGGAATACGTGTCCGATTCGGTTAGCGCGGCTCAGCGTGCTTTCCCTGGTGCGCGGATCTTTTGAGACCAAGCACGCCTCGCTACTGCGTTGCCGGAGTTAATGTTGAAAAGAGAAAAAACACGCGTTTCTTGGGCTATTTAATTACCCAGGCCTATTGCTATTTCGGGCAGAAAGAAGGAAGAATCCTAAAGTATTATATACTGTGAAGCGTATTTTCGACGAGGATTCAGTATTTGAAGCGCCGTGGCGCTAGCGGTCTCCGTGTGGAGATTATGGCAAAAGCGGAATTTTGATGGAAATAAGCAAAAAATCGATGATAAATAGCCTAAAGTCGAGATAGCGAATTAATAGGTCAAGAACTCTCTCGAGCGGAATCGACCGGCGGCAACGTCCTCTAGCATTAAACCGTTTTCGAGATAGTGGGCGTTCAAGTTGAAACTTGGGAAAACGACGAAGGTGACTCTAAAGCGCTTCGAGGGGAATCGAATGGCGGCAGGACGGTCTTCGATATCTTTAACCCGTGTTCCGATATTTGAGGTAAGAGTTTTGAAAATTAAAACGGACCTAGATGAGCATTCTCTGCAATATGATCATCAGAGGCATTTTGACGGACGAATCGCAATGGTGAAAAGCGGCGATCCGAATCTTAACGGTTCCCGGATATTTGAGGTTAAAGTTTGAAGATGAAATCGCCGGGTAGAGCTTGTCGTATAGGGTCAAGAAGCGCATTTTTATGGGGACGAACGCAGAAAAGCGGAAGTGCGTATAATCTAAGATACGTTCTCGAGAATATTCCAAAAATGTGTAAACTGTTAAAAAATTTCTTTATTTTTCGATAAAAATTC